>DWMG01003600.1:0-11723 GCA_018244855.1 Elbella merops
TTGCATCTGCATTTTCGGCAACACGAATATGTAAACGATTTCAGATATGTTTCTAGTTACACCATGATATCCCCAGTATTATTCGTGTGGGATTATCAGGCGTTATTTCGTGAGTTGCACCAATGAGCAACAAAAAATCATGAAATTTTACTTACTATCATTTTATATACAGGCGCAAATGAGAAAATCTTCGACATAAGCAATATCAAATAAAATTAACGTAATAAAGAATAAATCATTAGATTATTTTTTACTGACTATAGCCACGGGGTTGACTATTAAGTGAGATACAATCTCACACTAATGGTACTCGTACATGAGATGTAAGATGGAATGCAACAAGTCGTGTTAAAGTTTATCCCAAAATAATAAATAATAATAATAATTGACCCGTTTATCATTCCACGGTTATATGGGTCTCGTCTCATATTGAGACGGTTAAGGCCATAGCCCGCCACGCTGGCCAAGTGCGAGTTGGCAGAATTCACACATCATAGATTTTTTTTTTATACAAATTCTAAAGTGTGCAGGTTTCCCGTCGATGTTTTCCTTCACCGCTAGTAAATGGCTAGTGATAAGTTTAAATATCCCAAAATATTTTATTATTATTATCATTTTACTCCACAAACAACCGTCAATAAACATTTTATGGAAAAGACAATGTGAAACGTACCAAATCCTACATCTCAGATAAGTAGGGGCAAGAATGATTTCTCTTACACCATAGGATGATAAATGTTCAGTAAATAGTAGGTCGCAGCTCCATAAAAATATTTCCAATGCAATAAATTTCCCATACGCACCATTTTCCACAAAATAAAAATATTTGGGGCGGAAATTAAATCTTGAACCCGGGTGTTCATCCGGATCTGCAGAACGATGAAACCCGAAGTTGCAGAGTCCATGATAACTTTATATCCGTGTCTCGATTGCTATTTTTCTTGCTCGCATATATACAACAATGTTATTATTGTTTGTCGTTCTGTATTGCATTGGTTATTAGTCAGTCATTAGTCTTATTAACACAATTAGCACCTAGGCAGGTATTGTGCAATGGCTAATGAGTTCCATTGGATGCCATAATGACATCTGAGATGAATTTAGATATAAATATTCTGGATATCAGTATTCGTATAGTCTCTATGACTACGTTCGTAATAGTCTATATTGAATCTGCGAATATGCAGAGTAATTTATAATTGTTATTTTACGAGTACTTATCGTAGTTTGGATTTATACCCGTGGTATGGCAATATGCTCTTCCCCTATTCCATAGTGGGATGTAAAACTTGAGAGTGTACCTACTACACTTTTCGGGGTGATGTTACATTTTTTTATCTTTAGTTTTATTACCTTAAGTTTATTTTATTTTCATAATATATTTAACGATAAATATAATTACTCTAAGAGCACACGATGCGAGAAATGTCATCCATTATAGTTTCCCGTTTCACTTCGTATATTCTTTTATGTCTTTTAATTTACTGAGCTCAGTAGAAGAACTGTCTCGGGTTTATTTTTTTTCAAATACCCAGCAACGTAAACTTGTATGAAGTAAGTTATTGCTTTGAGAACGTGACATGGTATTAACTTATGTTTGTTTGGCTCGTAGTAATTTTCCATCAGCGGTCACCCACTAAATAGCTGACCGTTTTCTGCGTTACTTAACTATATACAGTTCGCTTGCTATCTATTACCGCTTCAAAGTTGCTTGTAACTTTGAAGTTTGTGAAAATTTTGGAATAAACCAGAACATTTAAAATGGAACTCCAAAAGGTTTCCAGTTGCAAGCATTTAAGTTTTAACTTTATCCCTAACAGATGGCTAGTATCATTCAAAAAACCAGGTAATAACTGATTCACACCAGTGAAAAATTTAGCGAGATTCAGTAAAACATTAAGGTGCCTAGTGGAGAAGACTTACGGTTAACACCAGAAGATTTAAAATTGTAGGACGGTCTTAAACAAGACGTAATATGTAATATCTTGTGGAAACAAGCAAGAAATGAGAAAAAATTGCATTGCGAAAGTACATCGTTCTTTAGATAAAGATACATGCATACATATATTCCAAAATAAAGACGGAACCAGAAACATTACCAACTCGACGAATACAAACAACTAAACAATGGACACATATAACAAGCCAAGTTACCAGTAACGTCTTATAGAGGAAACTACAAAAGATCAAAGTTGAAAAGTTCTGTCGGTTCGTGGAAAGTTCGCGTCACGTAAAGATATCTCCATTATATTCCTGTCTGTCGAAGTCAGTAAACTGGAATAATATTTTTCGACCTCATAATAGAATTTTGTACTTGAGTGAAAGTTACCGTATCTTCAGAAGAACAATATTATAAGCTCGCTTGGATGATATTAATGTATCTATATAAATGAAAATCGAATTTCAAGATAATAATTTTCAAATTCATGTAATACATTTCATATTGCGTGGTGATGAGGTTTGTTCACAAGTTTGTAGAGTAGTTGAATTTGTGGTCGAGTTTTGTACTATATGAACCAAAATCGAACTTCATAAAATAATTTTCAAATTCAAATAATACGTTTAATGTTTTCATAGTGATGAGTTTAGTTGATTTATTTGTAGAATATTTGGATTTTGTAGAATGAATACAATTAATGACAATAATTGGTTACGAGATTCATTTCCATAAACAAATTTATTGAATTTGAATATGGCTCTTAATTAGCCCTTGCTTTGAGGAAATTTTATAACAATTATATTCGTTGATTTGCGTAATTTTGTGTAGAAAACTGCTATTGTTCGTGTTGATGGCAGAATTGAAAAATACATTTTCGTAAAAACATGCCTTACATTTTAAAAATATAGGTATGTATGTTCATCATCATCATCATCATCATCGTCATCAGCCTATCTTAGTCCACTGCTGGATATAAGCCTCCCCGAAAAGGGGTTTATGCCGGTAATCTCCACGCTGGGCATGCGGGTTGGAGATCCCAGGGCACGGCTTTTCTCACCGCCGACGCTCCTGCCCCTCGGCGGCCAGGGCATTTAGCCGTGCCTATTTGGGCTGCGCTATACCGCAATCAGCCGGTCGCCAGAGCCTCATCTGTTATAGCAGGGTGTACCATGTGCAGGTAAGGTTGGCTTGGGTTGCTGAGATGGCGGTTGGAACCCCTTACACCCGTAGAACAAAATAAATAACACAATTGAGAATTGAATACACGCCTTGATGAAAGTAATGAATTATACATTTAAGGGAATGGGCTTTTTAATTCATTTAAGTTCCTGTGTTTCACTTGAACCTAATATCATCCTTCCATCCCATCTTAATTTTTAAAGTAATTTTGAACAACAAAAATACAAAGCTGGACAACTCTACCATCAATATTTTATTATTATTATTATTATTATACATAATCAGGCAGGCACTTGAGACAACTGATGGTGCCCATATCTCGCTAGTACAACTGGTTTCCATTAAATTTTATTTTAAAGTAGAAAAATAAATAAATGTTACATGTCACCTTCATCCACCCACGTCTTAAATTATTTTAAGGCATACAACTTACAAAAAATATTACAATGCACAGATAGATACATAATGATAAAGGTGTATACATAACAACTGTTTATATAATGAGCGATCATTCAGATTCCCCGCCGCGGCTCACCTTGAACGTGACGAGTTGTTGTAAATACTTGACATCGGGCGGTATGGACGCTATGGCGTTCGAACTCAGGTCCAACATCTTGAGGGGCTCCGAGTTCCACCAATTGTTGTAGTCGGATTTTGTGAAATCCACCTCCTTCGTTTCCTCCATAACGAGTTCGTCGATCTTCCAAACATTTTCTGGCACTGCAACGTAACATCAGTTTTAACACGGTCGAGTGGACTTGCCTAAGCATAGTTGGACAGAAATGCTACTTCCTCGTTTCAAAAACTATTTTTTTAATGAACTCACCTGATCCAAGACCCCTATTACACAAACTCAGTTGGCCGGTTCGCTTGGCGGATTTTATCAGACCGATGGAGAGCTCATTTGCGTCTGCGTTTTTATCTTGTAAATGAAAAACAGACCTATTAGAAATTTTAATTTTCGATTTTGTTGGTGTTCGCCGCGACATCATAAACACCCAACACTAAGCTACGATAACATTGTATGTAATTAACATGTTAGTATGAAATATATGGAACAAAATACTTCATTGACAGTGTTGCAAGCTTTGTTGTCACTATTTCCCTCTTTTTGTATGTAAAATCGTTTGACAGGACCAATTTCTAACGATAATCTTCAACTCAAACAAGTGTGCAAGAATCATACCAAATCAATAGCAGTCCTCAATCTCTGACTGCCCCTCTGGGAATAAGCCTTGACAGTAGGTCAATTTATTCATAGTAATCTTTCTTATTTTTAAGCCTCAGAACAAATGTCTGATAATTTCCTGATCATATTCTTGATTCATACATTTTACTTAGTTAATTAATTCTATGATATGATCTAACAAGTATTACACATTTAGTGTGTTAATTATAAACATTAGTTAATGGTAATGATTGCCATTACGTATTTTTGAAATACATGATATTTTATTTGAAAAGTAATAAGCTTGTTTGAACAACAATTAATATTATTGATATAAAAGTCTTGTTCTTTAAAAACAAAAAAATATAAAACACATTTCTGCCATTTCTGTGAGCACTTCTTAATCAGATTGAATAAGTATATGCACATCTTTTTATTTTATGTACTGAGAATGATAAAGATGTCTTATTCTCCATTTTGCTAAGAACTCGAAATATTCAAAGATTAATTGGATGAGCAAGTAAATGTATACCAGAAAATCGGGTACATAATAATAATTATTGCATCCTTTTGTTCCACCCAAATTTAAACCTGTTCTTGCCTTCATGGGTACTTCAGTATATGAACAATCTATAAGTTTAAGTGCTTCAAATTGTATAAGTTTATTTATATACGTACCATTTAGATGCGTACTTTAAATAAAAAGATTATAAATCTAAATCTTATAAAATCTAAATCTTATAAAATTATAAATCTAAATCTCTAGTTCCTGTTCAAATAGAATGTGTTCGTGATAACACATTTTTATAAAAGAGAATCGAATGAATATCCATTTTTAATAGATCAGTCATTAGCAGATAGATTTAACTCAAAAAAATAAGTTTTTTTTACTAGCTTACCTTCGAGCCCAACTGCAATAATTTTGCTAAAATCATCTGTTTTCCCTTCGTACATAATATAAACGTACGTGACTTATTGATTTATCGGTTGATACTACACTTATATTCGACTTTTATTACGTTACATTAAAATTACATAAATTTGAATAAAAATCTGCGGTCAGATCATATCTAAATCAAATTGAAAATGTACACGTTTCGTACGAAATTACACTTTTTGTGTTATGTCAATATTGATAGCAATTTTTAATTCGTAACATATATCGCAGCCAGTTTCACTTATTTTCTTGAAACCAAGTAGTTTTTATGTGGTATAATTATTTGGCAGCTACCTATTATGTGAATATTAATTCAAAACTGGCATAAATTCTATCCAAAATTACACTTGTGTGGAGTTGGATAGTAGCTAATAAACACATATAAGGCTTGCCAATTAACTAAAATACAAAATGAATATATTTTTGTTCTTTTAATTGCTGTTCAATTCAGTTTAAAAGTTTGTTAAGTTAAACTGAACGCTACAATAATATAATGCACTTTAGACGTCATTTTCACGATATGTTGACAACCGTACGTTGACAGGCTCACTACACTCGTTATGGAGATTGTTGTGGACACGATAACGGAAATTGGTTACAAAATAACCGGAATATAATAAATATTAATCAAAATGTTAGAACCATGGAACGATAAATCAGTTTTACCGCCACCAGTACACACAACATTATGTAATTATAAAATTGGTAAGCCCGTAGCTAAGTTTTAAATGTACAAGTATGTAATGTATAGTACAAGAGATTTCACAATTTTTTCTTAATAAATATTGAATTTCAGATTTGAGAATGCTGCAACACACGCTGACCAATATTATAAATGTACTATCTAAACAGTCACCTCTACATAAGGAAAGTGCTATATTTTCAAGATCGATATATAAATATGACAGGAAATTCAGAAACGATATTGGTTATAGATACTTCAAGAAAGTGAATTGTGCGTTACGGAGATATTTATTGCTCAATCTGTTGAAAGATATTGAGCAATTTGCATCAGTTCTACCTGATGATGAAGCCGAACCATTTTATCTGCCTACAAAACAAATGTTGGAGTATGTGCTAATCAGAGTGATAGCATTTTGTAAGCTAATGATTAGAATAGTAGTCTGTTCAAAGCAAGCAGCAATATTTTATTTAGACAGGGTGAAGCGTGGTGAGAGCCACTGGATGAGTCTAATGCCTTATGCACTTTTAAGCAGAATATGGTCAATGGGATTTGTTTTACTACAACATTCTGGTAGCTGGTACAAACTATTGTATCCATTCCTAGATAAATTACAGCTGAAAGGTCTTCCTTTCTTTCCCACAAACTATAAACTACCAGTTGATTTATGTGACTGGCTTGAAATAAAGGATATTAACAACTTTGGACGACTTGATTGGTCCAAGAAAGAAATGGTCAATGTTGACTCTTTACTAGTGAATGAAGACAGTGGTGACTTTGAAAATATTCTAGAATATGTCAATCAAATCAATGAAGAACCAGTTGAGAGTCAAGAAACCAATCAGATAGCAGCTCTAAAAGACGTAATGAAAGTGAATGATACCTATGAAGTATCAATGAAGGAAATTGATGAGGGTGTAGCTATATCAAGAGATCGCTTTGAAAGATTTATGAACAAAAAACAGTCTACTATTAATAACATTAAGACAGATGCATATTTTCATGTTATTGATTTTGTTACTGATAAGCATACATTAGAGCAATTTATTGATAAGGAAGAATCATTTAGAAATGAAGGCAATGACCGTTCCTTAACAAGTCATCTTAGCTTTATGCAATGGCAGTCTTTAAAAATGTGTTTAATAAGGCTTGATAACTTGACATCAAATAATAGGAAGTTACAAAGAAAGTTTCAAAAGATTTGGCAACAAAAATGTGTAGATGTTGAATAAAAAACTAGTATAGGAATCAAAATTGATATATTCACCAACATAATGTTACAAAAAGTATATCTACACATAAAGCACCATTTAAGCAGATAAATATGTGTTATATATGAATGTTTAAATAAACATGCTTAAATCATACATCAGGTACAGTATTAAAGAATACACAATTTAATTACAGTGTACATATATAGTTAATAAAATATTATGTAGTAGTATTCAGACATATTTGGAATGTATTTAATAAACTGATATCTGGGAATACATTACAAGACCAGAGCCCATATTCAGATTACTGGATTCTCAACTATGCAAAAACTTTTTTAATCTGTGAAATGAACAATGTACAGAGCTATGTAATGATGTAAACATTGAAAATTTGAATGCCATACAAGATATTGTACCGATTTTAACAACATTACTAGATTTTTAATTAAGTTATTGTATTATACATTGTAACGAAAGTAAATTTTTTCATCCATACAAAGCTGCAAAACACTTATGTATTGCCCTTTTAAGAATAAATCAGTAAATCAATAAATGTTTCAATAGCAAAACTTGATTTTTCTTAAACTTTTCTTACTGGGCTTTATTGCAAGCAGTCTTAAAACTGTAGTTGAATTAAAAACTAAATGAACACTGATAACTAGGGCAACATCACACTCTTATAAAATTCTTGTGAACAGAATATTTCGAGTAATTAAAATTATGAAATAAGTTAGTTTTACTCCTGAACAGCATTTAAATCTGAAATATTAACATAATATTTTCAGTTGTAACATTCTCACCTAACAAAAGTTCAGAGGTTGACAAAATCACAAAAGTAATTGGCAAACATACTGCAAACATACATGGCAATGTAATAATTCAACAATTCTATAAGTTTAATAAATCATTAAACTATTCTAAATGCCTTGCTGAAAAATGTAAAAAAAACATAGGCTAAGATATTACTGTCATTAAAGAATACATGTTTAATTTGAAAATATCACAACAAGAAATAAAAAAATTACTTGTTTTGATTATTTTCTCTTTAATGTAATAAGCAAATCCATCCAAATATAAAAGTTATCAATATTTTTGGTAATATTTCGTTTTCTATAATTCGATACAAAATCTAGGCAGTGTTATATAATGTGTATGCAATTAGTTTTTTATTGCTATATGATGTTTAAAAGATTTTAATAAATCTTACATTATACAGCATAACCCAATGTTTTTAAAGACTAAAATTTTAAATGGCCAATTTATCTTTATAAAACACTGGGATAACTAATTTTGTTGTAGCTGAAGAGCTGTTTAGCAACATCCCAACATGTGAACCATTATTTACTGCACAGTAGTACAGAATAACTATTCACACTCGTACAACAAAAGGGACTTGTAAACCAGCCATATAGGACTTTACTGATAACCGACATTCAGAAATATTGAAGTTCCAGGACTAAACACTTGAGTGCCTGAATTTAAACATGACTAGGTCTATCATCAAGTTTATCACTATTTGTTACATTGATATTGCCATGATTGATTGTTCTTACATTACTTTGATAATAGCAAATAGTATACTTTATTAGTAGAAAGCACACAATTTAATTGCAAAGTCATTAGATATGTCTATGGAATTGTTCACACATAATGATCACATTTAAACGAATTTGTGGTAAAGCTTGATAATATATTAAATAACTACTAGATCAAATATCATGGATGTATGATATAATGTCATTTGTTTAACTTCAATATTTGTGCCAAAAAAACCATGACCAAATATTGTAAGAAAGGCCAGTCTCACAAATGTTCCCTCTAACACTTAATTTGATTTAAAAAAATTTACATATACAAATGAAATTTACATTTACAAATGCAATTTACATTTACATGCAATGTTGATTTGTAATTACATTGAACACTAACCATATTAACATGCAAATCACTATCCAATCTTAAACATCAGCCAGTAGAAAGAGCATTATATCAATGGTAAATAATATGTATAATTTTATACATTCTATAATGTGATGATCACTTGGGACTGCGACTTGCTGTTAATAAAGAGTCCTGAAAAAGAAATGCAGATTTATAAATACTGATATTTATAACTAAGAATATGGCTAATTGGAGTTCCATGCATGCACAATTACGCATATATTCTGTTAAGTTACTTACTTAGTTTATGTATAAAGAAACAACAAAATATCACTGTCAGACGACAATGAAACGAAAATAAAACTAATAATAAAATAACTAATAATAAACTAATAACTAATAATAAACTAATAACTAATATTAAAGGCTAAATGTAAATAACAACAAGTATCAAGCCTGAAGTAAGGTTTATCAACCCTACATATAACAGGTAAGCCACCTCAAGAATTATGCACTGTCAGTTTGAAATCAGTTTAGGGACAATAATTCATAATCAGTTGAAAGGCAGCATAAACATAATCTTGTAATTTATTTCATATATTGTATAATTGACATATTGAACTCAATCGAATATTAACAAATCTTTGAATATAGTACATTTTCACTACATAGGAAATGAAAATGACTATGTAGAAAAATATCAGCATCTTTATCGTTTATATCCATGGGCGTACCCAGGTTCTGGGCTAGGGGGGCAAATCAGATTTTTTTTTAACTGTGTTCAATGCCCGTTTTCCTTACACTCTACATGAAGACACCTACACTAAACATTAAGTATATGTTGTATATAAGGGAACATTAAAAATTATTTGAATTATTTATGTGATTTAAATTACTATCATTATTACAATTACTGTCATTGTGACATTATTTTATCTTCTGTTATTGTTATTATATAAATCAAATACTGTTATTACTATGATTGTAATATTAATGTTATTTTAATAAATTTGGAATATAATGTGATATATGTAAATAAGCTCTCTTGTAATACCAGAGGAGTATGAAGTAAATAAATAAATAAATATGTAGAATAAAAAACCCCAAAAGTTTATGCATATTATATTGTACAGCAAAATAAGAATTTTAGTCGACAACAGTAAATAGTAGAGAGGTATAGGATATCCAAGGGAGGCAGCTGCTCCCCTTTGCCCCCCCCTGAGTACACCCATGTTTATATCTATATATGAAATTATTTAAACACCAATTACACAACTATTACTAAGGTAACACCACACCCCGAAGAGGTAGGCAGAGGAGTATAGAACACTCCCATGTTTCACCAGTTATGCTTTAGTCCCATGGAATAGGTGGTGAGCCTATTGCCATATACCAGGCATAGATCTACACTCCAAGTCACTGCTAGAAATTCTAAATTAGAAAAATCCAATGGTACCTGACCAGAGATTTGAACCCAGGACCTCCTGATCGGCAGTTGCGCTTGCAACCACTCGACCAACAAGTCAGTTATGCCTATTACTATTTATAGACATACCGATTTGATTTCTTTTTAGAATCTTATTTTCTTGTGCTGGATAATTTTTGTAATCTCGCTTTTAAGCCACCTTCTTTTTTAGGCTGCGTTAGAGACTTTCGTTCCTCCTGTAATTTTTTTGTTTCTTTTAATCTGCAAAATGAGTAAAATTAATAGTACAATTAACTATTCATCCCGAAAATTATTATGGGAAACAGGAAAATGTTGGCTTACTTCTCTTTTATAGCTAGTTGTTCCTCCTTTTTGAAAATATCCTTGAAGTCGCTGCAAAATGGTATCCACAGAGAGAAAAACTCTTTTGGCTCGCAGTCTTCTACTTTGCCACATTTGGGTGAATACTGGTAGAATTTGACGGTAGCTATGAATTTGTTGCGACACTCTGTTAAATTTTCATTCTCAGTCTTTAGTTTTTCTTCAGCGGCGTTCATGAATGTAGTCATTTTCTCTTTAAAAACATCGAGCCTCTTGCAAGTATCAGCCGATAGCTCATCTCCATCTCCACGTCGTGATTCCTCGCAGTCTATGACCCGTTTCATTTTCGCCTTACAACCTGTGAAAATGAATAAATCGTGAACGGTCATTAAAGCTCTGTTTTAAATCCTGCTTTATGTGTGATTCTGGCCATTGGCAAAACGTTTATAACAGCAGCAAAACACCGATAAAACATTTTATTGCATAAGCACTTATTACTCTCACACCTTGGGTTCGCGGACGATATCGTTATCGTGGCTGAAACCGAGTAGGACTTGCAATATATGCTGGCCGGCCTGGCTGATTCTTCTGCTCGCATCGGTCTCCGGATTAATTTGTATAAAACCAATCTAATGTTCAATGAACATGTCATCCCGGAACCAATTTCCATTAATGGGGTCCCTCTCGAGGTTGTTGAGGAGTACGTCTACCTCGGTAGACACAAGATGTTGTGTAGAAACAACTTCGAGAGAGAGGCTTGCAGAAGAATACAGCTTGACTGGGAGGCATATAGGTAGCTTCGTCAAGTCTTTTCGTCACCCATACCACAATGCCTAAAGACAAAAGTACGTCCAACCTATCATGACCTACGGAGCCGAGACGTGGACACTGACGGTGCAACTGGTCCACCAATTTAAGGTCGCTCAGCGAGCTATGGAAAGGGCTATGCTCGGCGTCTCTCTGAAGGATCGCATCA
>DWMG01003601.1:0-11722 GCA_018244855.1 Elbella merops
CAAAGAAAAAAACTTGAATTAATACCAAAGAAAAAAAATACTGCTTATTATAAATAAATAATTATAATTACATAAGTTGATAAAAAATGCTATGCAATAGCTTTATTGTGGCAGTCCCCCGAGTGCCACACATGTATTTTTTTACATACTTGTGTGTCTTCAAAGTACATACATTATCAACAATTACATAGGTATCAAGGCAAACAAACAATACCTCCCAGTCTCTGCCACAACCTCCCTGCAAACAGTGGGAGCTCATAATGAAGGACCTCATACAGGTGTGGAACCAGTCAGGCCATCCCCAAAAAGGTATGTGAGTTAAGCTGGTACATATATAATATGTATTGAGATTACATTCCAGAACAAGGGCCTCAGTGGGTTGTGGCCTGCCTGGGCACAAAGAAATGGCTGGCTGACTATGAGCAGTGGTGTAGGTGGTGTGTGGAACTGTATTCTGTGATCTCTAATATGCATGTCCGACATAGGTATTATAGACAAAGACCCCTCAGGAGAGGCCTATGTCCAGCAGTGGATTTAGACAGACTAATGATGCCAATAATGATAATTGCAACACTGATTGGTCAAAAGTTTTGAACTTTACCAATTATCATAAAGGGAGAATCCTTGGATTTCCGTGCCAGCCTCTCAGTCTGTGATTCATCTTTGTACTCAAAAATCGGTCCCGATTGTGACATGATGAGATGCTAGGACCCTGGAAGAGAGTAGTTATTAAAATGGAAGCAAAACAATATAACTCCAATAACTACAGTCTCTGGCTACTTTGGGATCAAACAGCTGTACAGAGTACTGAAAAAAGATAAATCAGTTGTTACAGTTGAACTGAAAAAATTTAAGAGAACCCATTAATCGACAAATGCTCCGAAACTAGTCTGAAAGGTGTGTTAAAAATTTAAGTTTATGTAGGCTTTAAATTCTATGGATGCCTTTGAAAATGAATACCTATATGGTTTTATAGGTAAATCTACAATCCCTAAATAAATTAATGCATTTGTTACGATAAGTTTATAGACTTCTCTGTGGAATCTATATAACAGAACTTTCTATAATTACGATTTATGATAGTTTAAATAAGATTAAGCTTGGCGTTTACTAGGTTTTAAGAAAAAACTAATAATAATTTTGGTATACTGTCATACAGTAGTTTGAAAATGTAAAATATTACTTAAAGCAGTTTTTGAATGCGTTATTCTTAGTATCTACATAAACATCTATACTGTGACTGTTAATAGCTGAAACAAACTCTTCTATATTGCAGTATGACTGTTAAAAGCAAGGTCAAGCGTGAAAATCCATAATTTTCCTAAATTAAGAATTACTTGACATATAAACTAATATACTACAGTCACGTATTATGAGACAAACTTCAGTTATGATTTATATTACAAATGCAAAAAGTTTCAACATTATAAAAAAAGTTTAGTGCTAATAAGCTTGTTACGACAATGTTTTTTATTATAAAGTTAATTAATACATTAAGAACTTTTAAACTTACTGAAATGGCGATTTAGGAAAGTTATTAATTATATAATTTTCCAACTTTTCATAACATTGCATCACAAAACCATATTACGTCCTTCTGCCAAAGTGCCAATATCAATGTGACAAAATGACATTGACGTCATGGACGGAACGGCTGATGAATTTTCATAGAGATATTAAATATAGAGAGCAGAAGACATATGGCAGCCTGTAAGCGGCAACGTCCGACAGGTTAGAAAGAGAAAAACGATCGCGTTAACTATCTCTCTACCTCATTACTGACGCAACTCACGCTATGCGTGCGCCAGTAGAAAGGGACAGATAGATAAGCTCATTCGCTTTCTCTTTTTTTTCGATGTACACATTTTCGGCTAGCTCCCCATAAGGTACGTACTCGTAATATGTTCAGTATAGTTAACTAGCAAATTTCCTATAAAACGTATCTGAGATTTAGATTAATTCAACAAATAGTACAAGAATGCAATATTTAAGAGGTGTAGTTATTAAATAGACGAAAAATGTAAAAAAAATATATTGTAATAAAAATATGCTCATACAATTCAGAACTTTTTATATATATAACCATAGATAATATAAAGATGACATTCATTAATAACGTTGACTTTTCAAATTATACAGCCTAACAAACAAAAAAAAACACTAAAAAATATAATTATTATTTATAAGTAAGTGGACAATTAAGCTAATAATTACATAGATATAACTTAGAAATTGTATTTCTTTAATTGTAATTCGGTTCTTGAGATTTCAATCACATGTCCGCTAATTGGCAACTATGCTTTTCCCATTTATTTTAAAAAATCTACACGTCTATATAGCTAAATAGATTAAAAAATGCTCAGCATTTAACATTGGTCCCGCTTATATTATTTATTGTTTTTAAGACTATTTATTTATTATGAGTAAAATCGACGGATTTCAGCTAATATACAATCATAACTGGACTCGTCTATTATAATAAATCTTTTAGCTCGTCTGCTAAAATAATAGATGTCCCCAGTGTAAATGTCGAACCATAGAGCGTGAATGTGTAGATCATGTTTTTCGAGACGTTTTTTCAACATACCATACGATGCTACATTTTGAAGTTGCTGCAAAGTATTCACCTGAAAAAAAAACATATTAAATTACTTTACAAATCCTTATTTAACAAGTAATATATTTATATGAAATGTTTGGGTGTACCTGAGATAATTTATCTTCAATACTAAATTTATTATCAGGATCTATGTAAGCAACAAATTTCCGTTGTGGAGTTTCACCTATAAATAACATTGGTTTTGTGAAATCACCATTCATTTTTAGAAATTTATCGAGACTTGTTTGCCCATGAGTACATAACCAGGATTTCAATGGTGATATACGTCTTTGTTCCTGAAAAATATGGAAGTAATTTAATTTTTTGGAGTTTACAAATACATGAACAATAAGCTGTATTGCACTAGAAACTTACTAAGCTAGATTCTTCTTTACTTTTTAGTTTATAAAGTAAGTTCATGGCCTTACAATCACTGTGCCCGCAAACAATAACATGTTTGATGTTATTTACTACGCAGCTTAATTCCAGCCCTGCCGGTTCACAACTTGTCATTTCATCAATAAAATGTTGAGAGTGAGGTATTAGATTTCCAGCATTTCTTACTGTGAATTAAGGTTTTATTTATCAGTAAAAAGTATAAAAGTATTATCCAAATAATGTTTGGTTGTTCTACATTATTTACCAACAAACATATCTCCAACTGAAGTTTCTGTGAACCTCGTCGGAATCATTCGGCTGTCCATACAAGTGTAAAACACCGCTTTGGGCTGTATTGAAAGAAAAATGTTGGGTTTACGTAATTTTACTGAACCAAGTTAATACTTCAAAATGGTCGGAACTATAAATGTTAAAAAATAATCTTAAATTACACATAATAAGTTATTACAAATCTTATGTTTCTAAATAAACACTTTGTAAGAATCTATTTTAAAATGTACAGGAAATTTAAAATACTAATGTGCATTGTCTATGGAAGTTAAAGTCAAGAGCAACTGACAAACGTAGATTATTAAACATATTATGTCAAATAGTCGAAACTTTATTCGTATCTGAATAATAATTTGGTATATTAAAATAGAATTAATACTCACACGTGCTGGATAGCGGTATTTATAGAGAACAAAACGACCAATTAATGAAGTTATTATAGTTACAAACACTATTGGGAAAAGGTTTAAGGTACAAGGTTAGTATGGTTGCGTTGTATCACTCACCGTTGGGTTGTCTTTTACTTCTTGGAACTGTTTGACCATACTCGCACGGTCCAGTACCCTATACCTCATGATGCCTCGTAAAATCCTCTCCATTTTACCGTTCGAACTGTCAAATTAGGCGCTTGTGGCTTAAATTATGGTGTAAATTAAGCGGATGAGTGTGCATGTGTGTAGTATGTTTTTGACACTTGTGACCTTGAGTGTACAGTTATCGTGGCTGCCTCTAGCCGATTTACAGGAGTAGAAGAATTATAATATATTGGTGCGCACATTCTCAAGGGCGGGGGCAGATAATAAACATTAATTTTTTATCACAGCTATTTGCTGATAGCTGAAGTAACATGATAATCGTGTTACTGTGTACGAAATTATTATAGTTTCCAATAATCAAATTTTGTTAATTGCGATTTAATTGATAATGATTATGTTTTGCAATGCTTTACTATTTATTCGATATTTTTCCTATAATAGATGAATGCAGAAAGTGATATTGGCGATGGGAAAAAAATGGAGAAGCCAGCTCCATCACTTCCACCCAATCATCGGTTTGTGGAGCCTGAGAAAGCAGTAAAAACGATAACAGACATGGCTATCTGGGAGAAGTCAGAAGCATATATGGAGTACACAGGTTTTATTGCCACACTCAATGAGGCTATCAAAGCTAAACCACTTTCAGTTGATTGTAAAGTATCAGAAAATGTTACAAAGATTATGAATATTGTAGATAAGATAGATAAGTTAATTGATGAGTTTCCACCCATAGAGCAGCCCCAAAGATTTGGTAATGTTGCCTTCAGAGACTGGCTGGTGAAAGTAAAGACCAGCTCGACAACATTCCTGCAGGAAGCATTAGATCCAGCTTTGCATTTAGCCATTGCAGAGATCAAAGTATATTTTGAGGAGAGTTTTGGGAATGCCACTAGAATTGACTATGGAACGGGGCATGAAATGGCCTTCATCATGTTCCTGTGTTGTCTTTACAAAATAGGATGTCTGCAGATTGAGGATAATATTGCAACAGTTTTCCTTATTTTCAACAAATATTTGAATATTGTTAGGAAACTACAACAGACATATAGGATGGAACCGGCTGGTAGCCATGGGGTGTGGAGTCTAGATGACTATCAGTTTGTGCCTTTCATTTGGGGGAGCTCTCAACTTATTGACCAGCCACGAATTTATCCACCCTCAAAGTTTTTGGAAGATGAAATTATTGATAAATACAGTGAGGATTATATGTTTCTGTCATGTATAAAATATATCAAGGAAGTAAAAAAAGGCCCATTTGCCGAGCATTCAAACCAGTTATGGAGCATAAGTGCTGTTGGTTCATGGACGAAAATTAATCAAGGTCTGATGAAAATGTACAAGAAGGAAGTGTTGGCCAAGTTTCCTGTGGTCCAGCATGTCTTTTTCGGGTCCCTATTTCCAATTCGTAGATTTCCACTACATCATTGAAGTGTTCGACTGATATCAGTTTGTGCCTGTATGTCTCTGCAATGTTTCTGATGATATGATTCATTTATGTTGATTTATGATTTGTAAATGCTTAAACTTGCACTAAAATGTGTTAAGTATTAGAATGTTACAACTATTTTTTGTGTGCATATAACCAGTATTAAAAGACTGCAGTGGACCTTGATTCGTGATAAATTATTTACTGTGTTTAAAAAATTTATGTGATATTACATCTATAGTGTAGAATAAAAACTATTGTTAATCTCATGGAGTGAGTTGAGAAATGTAGGAATTAAAATTTATTGATCGATTCATACAATTCATTGATATGTCCATTATATTTTCCTTCCATTCTATATTATTAACTAAAGATCAAAAATACATGCTAAGTTTTTACTATACTTATGTACTAATAAAATTTATATTAGCTAAGTGCTTTGCTTTGTTTGAAAAGTAATGAGACCAAAACAAAACCTACAGCAAAAAATCAATATAACCTTTTCTTCAAACCAGCCCTTAAAATTCGGTAATACAAAATACATCATTTGTATAACATCTAAGGGCTTTACATATTATCTATATATGTTATATATGTATTTATTTAAGGTATATTTAATTTCTGTAGTGAAGATAAATAATGAAGAAAATTTTTTAAAATCTGTAACTTAGCTGAAACCAGATGATATATTGTGAAAATAAGTAGCATTGTTACTATTATTAAATAAAGTATGGACTTAAAAAAGTGTTTCATTAATTATATCATAATTATTTGCGGAGTTGGGTTTAATTCCTCTGTTTTATACCTGTATCGATATTTACAAATAATCATGTTTAGAATTCTTGACTGGCATTATTGTTATTTAATGGAGCCCAAGCATCTTACTGCCAAGAAAGTAGCCAAAAAATAGTCTGCATTAAGTTGTACTGTAGTTCTATTTTAAATAGGTACAAAATCAGCCCTGCCTTCCTAGCCAGTCTCAGGAAGGAATCAGTTGATCATGTAATAATTACCAATGAAGATTGATCACCTGCCTACTAAGTTATGAATGAGAATATCACCATGATAAAAGTTATAAGGGTTATACACCTGTAGGTATGTGTAGAAATAAAACGAAGTTTGAGTAACTAATGTTCATATCTTGAACTTGTAATAATCAAAATATAAGTATGTATATATATATTATCGTAGGCAATTTAGTTTCACAAATTTTCTCTGTTAAAATATAATACTCTTATCGGTCTGTAAAGTTTGATTCATACAGCCAACCGTCAAGTTTATTAATCTAAATAAATTTGTCTCTAAATAGAATAGTTGGTAATTACTAAACGTAACTTAACTTCACGCCTGTAATCTCCGAAGAGGTAGGCAGAGGAATGCAGAACACTCCCACGTTTCACCGGTTATGTTTACGTCCCACTATGGAATAGGTGGTGAGTCTATTGCCATGCATCGGGCACATATCTAAACTCCGAACCACTACTAGAAATGCTAAATTAGAAAATTGTGTAGCGTGACCAACGAGCCAGAATCTTGTACTGTTCTCTAAAATCTGTTTTATTTATTTAGTCTTTATTATTGCAATATTATAGACAAATAATTTCGCTATGTTCTACCTAACGATCTAAAATTTAGATTTAGAATAACATTAAAATATTCAGTACTATTCATATCGGTTATTTATAATGCAATGATTTCATCTCTCTGTAATTCATTTCTATATAAACTTTAACTATGCTCAATGTCAGGCTCCTCAATGCGCGCAATATTCATACAAAGGGATTTAACTATTTTTCTTTACGTATCTACTGATAAATATACAAGATGACCCACATTTAAATATGACTGGTTGATTTTGCTTTATAAAAAATATATTTGACGATTAAATGTATCATTATATACTGTGACGTGACCTGATTAATGTCGAAGCTAGTTACACCATGAAATGTATTTATAACAATTTATATAAATATGCCATTAGTCGATACACGACAAGCTATTTCACAGTGAATCAGCGAAAACATAGCTTTATGCATTATTAACCTGTGATTGCATGTCTGCCACCACGGAACGAGCATTGGAACGTAATGTAATAAAACCAAAGGAACAAATGGTAACCTTTGCGCCATTTACGAATTCATAACAAGTCACGGCATGACGTCTTGTCGTGCTATATCGGCTCGTCCCATCGCCAACGGGCGAGATTAGGATAACTAGGGCGATAAAGGCTTTCCTTGTTGAACACACAAACAAATATATGTGCGATATTTTCTTGGTACGTTTGATACTGGTGGTCTTTTAGGGTTGACAACTCGGTAATACCACTGCACATAATTTTGCTACTGACTAGTGTTGCTGGATTTGCAGTTTTTTTTCAAGTCGTTGATTTGAAACATACATTATCTTCTGATGCTCTATAATTATTTTCTCAGTATAAACGAGCATTTTCCAATTCACCTAGAATCGCTGTTACCTAATTTATTTTTCAATGTAATATTATGTTAATATAATTTTAAACATGTGATACAATATATTTCATGGTAATTAAAAATTAATACAATCGATTGTATTTGACGTGTTAAGAATGTAGTAAATTCTGGATGTTCAGGATTAAATGGGATAATAGTACTGCGAGCACACGAGAAAAAACGTAAACCACGCCATCTAGTATTTTATTTATGTACTAAACATAATAACTTTATATTACTAGTCATAGTTTCTAGAATTCGTCACCATAACACCACGCAATTACTCGATAGCTATATGTACTGGCATATCGTAAATGATATGCAAAGATAAGTAACACTGGGGACTTGGTCCTTTAAGCTCCTTTTACGTCGTTCCCGAACGGAATATAGGACCACGTTATTGCTATCCGGGAACACCGTGCAAGGAAGCTAATTCCATATTTTACACGTGCGCGGATAAAACGAACGTGCAAACCCGGTTATTGCTTCTTTATTATGATATAAAATATAATTTATAACAAAGAATTCCAATAAAATGAATAAATATTGCAGCTGCTTGCTAAAGGGAGCTTTAGGTCTGTGAAAGGGTCATGCTCAGCAATGGTTAGTCGGAGTTAACGAAATAAAGCGACGAATTCCGACCTATGAATGATATTAGTTTCGTACTGTAATCGTGTATTTACTGCTCGCTGTGAATGGGTAGGAGCCATGCCATCTTGTCGTTCATTTGCATGACATAACATGATAGAACTCGCCACGTCAAAGCTCGACTCTGTGGTGTTGTGAATGAAATCTCTACTGACCTATGTGGTTACGTTTGACAGTCTTTGATGTAGATGTCATCTATATATTTTAATTGTCTTTAAAATCTTGTAACCGTTTATAAAATCACCTACATATATCCGTATTAGTATTATTTTTTTATTACTGATTTTTAGTGTATATCTGTATAGAGCCACACACTCAAACTACTAACTTACACTAGTTTCTCAATAATTTATTCTTTATTTCTAAAGTAGTTCCGAGAATTGATAAGAGTGAGTTGAGCGGAAGACTGAATTCTAAGGCTACGCTATAATTTTTACGCACTTTTACGCACTGTTGATATCAGTGCAAAGGTATTTCGTAAGTAATATTTTGAAATTACATTGGGTTTGTTAATCAAACGATTGACAATCCACCCTTGGCGAAACGTAACGTAGGCACCGAACACCAGATATTCGGCTCGATACCGCCATTGCCGGCTAAACAGCGTTGACTACACTTCACAAATGATTGTTTACACTGACGGCACACAAATTACAAACCGTTCCCAGTGATAGCGGGCGCCGTCTGTTTCCGGCACACATCTTTACGGGACGATTGTTTTATTGATAATGGGCTTTGTCTTAACCGAAAGCAAATTTACATTGTCTCTGCGTATCCCTGAACCGAATTAATTGTAAATGTTTACGGATAGTTGTCGTTAGATTGATTGGAGAAGCAATACGTGTGTACACGCGTTTGATATTTAATGATGAATTAATTACTTGCTAGTTGAATAATCAAATGATGTTTCTTTTACATCTTGTTGAAATGTAGACGGAACACGCCAGTTTTATAAGCATAAAGATATTTGTCACTCGGTGTTCTATCGCTACTCTATGTGAATTTGTGTGATGTGCAACAATAAAAAATCTTTCTGTAATGATCTAGAATACCGTCATTCGGAGTTCTATTCGAAGAGTCGAAAAAAAAGGTTTCCTACTAAATGTATGAACGTATTTATACATTCTGGAATGTTCCATTATCAATAACAATAATTATTTGCTTAAAAGTGTTAAAATTTTAGGATAAACAATATAAAATGTTATCCGCTCTTTTTATTTATGCGAAAAACAACATTTGCCCTTCGTAATAATGTTAAAATAAAACAACTTTACGCTCACACAGTTACATATACAACACGTGACATTTATTTTTCACAAACCACATAACAGAGGGCGGGTAGATACACTGAAGGCACTCAGAAACAAAATAACTGAAGTCGTTACCATAAAAATATACAACAATATTTTAGAGAAGCTGTATTCCGCGCTGGATCTCCATACTTTTCACATTACTTATGCATAGAGTAGAGATTGAAACGAGTCGCGTAGTTGCTCCGTCATCGGTATTCAAAGCCCCAACCCGGTTAACCGCAACCTGTCTTCAACCCTGATTGTCTACAAACAATGAATAACAAAAAAAGAACCATTGTCATTTTATGAATTTCAATTCTATTCAAAACGAGCGAAACGAACTTCGATGATATAAATGGATAATGGCAGCCGAGGACTCGCCTCACCGGCTTTCCTATAGTCATAGTTCTGTTTAACAAGTAAAGTTATTTATTTATAACTGTTCAATAACTCATGAGCCAGTCGCTTAGACCTAATGATACCGACGTTATTCTTTTGAGGTTTCCGGTACATTTATATATATTTATGCAAACTGTAACAAATAAATGAGAATTATTTAAAAAACGACTGTTACGAGAAGTCCTATTAAAGGTAGTCCTATTACCAATGATTACGAGTAACTGATAGCGTTTTATTAAGAAGAAATTGTAATTGCATTGTTACGAGTCCTATTAAAAAAATCTTATACGAGGTCGCTTGCCTAGTTTTAATTAGAGATTGAGCAAGAAATCTGTTCAGAAGATCACTTTGGTGATAGTTTTTTGGGTTAAATAGAACTAAAAATCTTTATTCATTTTAGAACGCCACAACAAAATTAAAAAAAAAAACAAACGAAGATAAGTTTTTGGATTAAAAATATTTTTTCTGGTGCTGATCCTCGAAAAATTTACAATTGTGTGTTGATGGTGTGAACAGCGTCAGTTTAGGTACCAATTAAATATAGTTACTTAATGCTTGGGTTTCGACTTAGTTCTGCAAATATTAGTTATTTTATTATAGAATATCTCAAGCCAACCGCACTTGGCTAGCGTGGCAGACTGTGGTCTTAACCCTCTCAATTTGAGGGGAGACCCGTATTCCAGCAGTAGAATTGTAATGGGTTGAAAAAAAAAATAATGGAGATAACACTTCTACAGAGATTAACGAAAGTTATTTTCTAACTAGTTACCACTGAAGCAATTTTTCACGAGAGCATTGTGCGGAAACATCTCTAGATTTTAATTATGAGTAATAAAAATGTTGTAACTACACTAATTATTCATGTATATTAAACTGTTATTCACAGTTTTGAACAATAGTATAAGTCGATTACTTTTTAGAAATTTAATCAGTGTTTTTAAATTTTTATCGCTTATCGTTGTGACGCTCGTAGTAGAACAATTAGGTGAGAATAATATGAAGCGATTTATAAATGATCTCGTTTATAGCAAATTAGGGTTTCCATCGTGTATTTATAAATGCTTTTTAGTTCGATCGGTTATTCGTGGCTCGTGATTGTCGCGCAGCTATTGTGTCTATGAGCAGGGGTTGGAAATTTCATTTGTCATTGTGCTGTGTATAATACGAAGGATCTTTCCAGGAGTTAATCTTAAGGGTACTTTTAAAGTTACAGTGGGTGTGTCTGGGTTCTTATTTAAATGTTGTTTTGTGGTAAACAATTTAAATTAATATTATTGTGACCTTGAATAATTTTTTCGAGCTTGTAAACAAAACTCAAAAGTGAAATGTGAACCGAAAGTTGTATGATTTTATTTGAGTCCGTTTGGATTGTAAAAAAAATTTAAGTATTATAAAATCTTTTGAAAATCGTAAAAAACAAGCCTGAGGCTGGGAGGCGTATTATTTAATTTTTTGTAGATAAAAACAAAATAGAAACTGCGAACGGGGTTAAGTGAAAAACTATTTCTCAAGTTCACGAATTCCTTTTATTGCTTAATGTGATGTTTCTGTCATATCTCTTGGGTTATAAAATGTGAAATATATTTAATATAATAAATAAACTAATTCGACTGCCTCGTTGGTCGTGTTGGTTGCAAGTGCGACTGCCGATCGAGAGGTCCCGGGTTCGATTCCCGGGTCGAACA
>DWMG01003602.1:0-11722 GCA_018244855.1 Elbella merops
GCGAAGAGCTGAAGATCGAGCTCAGTGGCGTGCCATTGGAGAGGCCTATGTCCAGCAGTGGACGGGAGTAGGCTGATAGTGATGATGATGACGATGACAATATAAATCTCTTTTTTAAAAATCAATTGCAACCAGTATAAACGTAAAAACTTGAAAAGTAAACAATGCCACTAAACATGAACAATGAAAATAACATAAATATGCAACTATGCAAAATATTGCACCGCGTCAATTTTTACTTGATATCGAACACGAATTGTATCCAGGACCTTTGTTTACAATTACCGCACCCACCCTAGAGTTTCAATTATAGAGCTGTCTATCAAACTCTCACATTAAATTATGAATGGCCCTTAATTATTGCGCATTGACGAGGACGACCGTTGAAATATAGGCATACTTTAATTACGAATGTTTAATATTCACAATATAGAACACACGAGCAACCGCATGTACGTCGATGTTATTATTATCGATGCCACCGACGGACGCATTAGAATCACTCATTCCGGGGAAATTCAATTTATCATTGATCAATGCACATATAAAAATCCCACGGGTTATTGTCGCGTAGTGTTAGAAATGCGCTTTAAATCCGGTAAATCTGTTAGATAAATATCTGTCAGATAGATTTTCAATTGTTTTCATCTAATCAACGCCTCAAGGTTACATTACTAATAATATTTAGGGTTATCAGTACATACGACCGTCTAAGTCTAATTCCTAAGTAAGCATCAAAAGAGCTTATTTTATAATAAGAGGGGCTGATAAAGGTCATATCATACATATAAATATATAGTTATATATTTCCGTCATAGATGAAATACTGTAAATTATTTAGTAAGTGTTCCTCACCGCTCCAGTAGCAGCCGTACAGCTCCACCCTCATGCAGACGGTGCGCCGATGCGAGCTGTACGGTATGAAGCGAACTTTCGACGCCCAGATCGGCGGCTCCAAGTGGTTCTTCTTCTCCAAATACGTGTTGGTATTGCCCGATAGAATCTGGACAAAGGTAATATCATCAATATGCGTACACTGGTGATACGAGAAATATATACATTTACTCCGATTAGATATTGCAAAGAGGATTAGTGTTAAAATATATTGAAACCCGCGTATCAAAGTTTTCTCCGCTATATAACAGACAGTTAAATGTGTCGAATGAATTTATAACGCTCACTATGAATAACAGATAAGACGCAGACACAAGCAAATAAATTGCGAAACGCCTTTAGACATAACGAGCGGAGTGACTGTAATCTTCAGGACGACATCTGAAACAGTTTGTCGGTGACGTCACGCTAAGGTTGCCCTAATTTAAGATTGCTCGCCCCACTGTGCAAAGCTCGATCTTTACCATTCAATCTTTGGACTGACGAGTTTAAAGTGACATTTTAAAACGCTGTAAACGTTCACACGAGTGCGTTTACATTGGCGACGTCAAGTACACCATAGAAGCACTTGCTAGAACTAAACACTACTTCTCACCTCTTGCCCGTCTGAAGCCCTGTAGCGCACCCACTTGCCGAGCTTCGGGCGCCAGTACTCGAGCACGTAGGCCTCCGCGTACTCCTGACCTTGGCCGTTGCCGAAGCGTCCCTGCGTGCCGGCGCCCGTTATCACATACACCGAATGCAGATTTATCTCGAGCCATTCCGTCGACTCCGTTGTGATCTGCGGCTTCGGACACCACGCACCGCCCTTAATCTCTTGGTTCAGCCTGCGGGAAACACAGTACGTTACTCCAAATTTGCAGTAATATTTATTCTTGCATTCGTATAAAAACCATCACGCAAGCGGTAAATGACCATGCGATGTGAATTCCCGTGGACTCTGTGCATATACAGTGGAAAGCTGGTTAAATAGGATCTGAAGGGACCAAGGATTCTGTACCATTTAAAGAGATTTTCATTTATCCAGATCTCCAATTATACAGGTTTAAAGCTATAGTTGTCTCATTTACAGAGGCCCCTACTTACAGAGGTCGAAATGTACCTATGTAATGGTAATTATAGAAATGGAAATGTTATATTAATAAAATGCATATTTTTGGTGTTACAAATTAAGTGTATCCTGCTTTATCCATGTTGGAAGACATTTTTCAAGTTCAGGATACTCCGCTGATCGTATTCATCTTAGTTTTGCTTTTACATCAATGCACTGACATGGAATTTTCTCGTTATTCTGAATAATTCTACACAAGGTTGACATTGGTATCTTATTTGATCACGCGGATTTCCACAATCATAATCCGATAGACGTTTTCAGATTTTAATAATGTTTCATATTTATGTTTGGACATTTTGTACACTTTTATTCCCTTGTTTGTAGGTTAAAATCTGAGATAGTAGTGACAAACGAAGGACGTGCGGAAGAAATTGTTGTATATCTACATATAATTTTTTTAACCTGTTCCAACCTGTTCCAACCTGATAAAATGTCTCACTTATACAGGGAATTGTGCTACTGATTCCCAATTATAGAGGTAAACATCGAAAATATCCTAGAAATCCAATCTCATTTAATCACGTTCGAAAAGTCCCATTAACGGAAGTAATTCGATGACAAAATGCCGGGACCTCATTATTAGAGGTTTCTCACTTATCCAGTTGCACTTAACCAGGTTTCACTGTACCTACTACATGTAGGTATATTGTGATGTAGCTTATACACTATCCGATAACGTAGCCTATACAATCGATAGATCTATAACTTTGCCGAATTTAATCAATTAAGTGTAAACTAATGCAACATAATGTTAAGAATAAGTACTTATAAACCCACAAACTAAGTTAATAGAAAGTTCGCATGATATATTAACTGGCGAATGGTCAATTTATGGCTCAATGTATTAAAATGTAAGACACGACTTAACTTCAAACTGGTATTCGATATGGATACGTATATTACTATTATATTCATAAACAATACCTACTTACTTACTTACTTGGTTATACTTAATAGATTCATAATGTTCTACTAGTTCGCGTAGGTACAGTACTACTCGAGTAAAGGAATTAAAGTGTAACAAACAGGTGGCATTAATAAGATTTCCGAGTCGCCAAGCAGTGGCCAGAACCTTAATTGATTCTAAATCCGATTACGTTGTACGTTGCGGACTTTTAACTGCTTCGTACGAAGTGTGGAGTTCAGGTTAGGTTTGGAATGGTGTGGGGCCTGAGCGACGGAAACCGCAGATGGACAGGTGGGCCTCGCTTAGGCCGGAATCATACACAATTGCGAAGATTGTGCAACGAGCACACTGCAAATATAGTTCCCATGAATAGAAACCACGAACGTTAGTGCGCATAGACAGGAATGCAGATGACATGGTAACTGTACATACATTTATAAAGGTACATATTGCAACTCAAATCACAATATTACAGTATATTAATATGAACTAAATTCCATATTTTTAACATTAATAATAGCGTAAGGACAATTAATTATAACGTAATTCTGTATTCAACCGTGGAACGTACCATAATTCTATAATGTTACCATAATACATACATAATATGTGATGTTAGATTTTTAATTACTACTGTAATATATATAACGCCAGAGCTAAAAGCGTTTAGGGCAAAAGTTCCTTAGAATCGAAAGGCACTAGTGCAACTAATTTCAACACTTTTGTCTCGTTTCAACGCGGAGGGCTGCTAAAAGTTTCAGTTGCAAGTTTACCGTGGAAGCTAGCGAGAAGGTATCTCACCTTCTCGCCAGCCATCGGAGTGTATAGCAAGTAGTTGCATAATGAAAACGGGTATTTAATCTAAGCCCGCTCCATCCGTAATTAGCTTTTGGTTTAAGTTGGTGCGGCTGATTGGATTTAACATTGAACTTGACCGCCAACACAGACAGGACTCTCGTCTGATGCAACTGGTTCAATTGTACGGCTTGGTTACTAATGCGATTTAGCTTTTTTGGCATTATTCTTAGCAAAAATAAATACTTCCACACAATCCAATATATCCGATTTAAAATACTTATATAAACATGACGCCTATATTGCTCCAAAGGAGTAAACAAGTGAAATGTAGTACCTACAGTCCTACCTTCCACCTGTAATTTCTAACGTCGGGTACTATCGGGTTTTCTAAATCGAAATCGTAGTAGTAGATTGGAGTCTGGATTAATGCGCGGTGTATGGCAATAGGCTCATCACCTATTTCACACTGATACGAACATACAACACACGCATAGTGAATACTTCAAATGTATACTTAAAATATTTATCTCAAGTGTTATAAACATCAATGCGATATTTTAATTGTGGAAACATTACGTTGTTTTTTTAACAGGACAGGTATTTTTTTTTTATATTTATTAATCACCGTCATAGCTGCGATCGAGTAAAAAAAAATTAATATTGTATTGCGTGCATATCGTCGTGTCCATCGGGGAGATTAGACTAACACGAAAGGTTTGTACAGAATAATACAGGAGCACTGCCCACGCCACCTCTCCACTTTGATTTATAACTTTCGAATAATAGTCTGCTCGTAGAAATACAAATATGATAATATTTATTCAATTGTTGATTTGTTTGTTATATTTATGAGCAACAATCGGATCGAACAAATATAGGAAACACGTTTTAGTGCTAATTTCACTATTAATTACATCTCCATCATCATCATCAAATCAGCCTTTTCCGTTCCACTGCTGGACAGGCCTTTCCCAAGGTGGGGTGACACCCGATCCTCCGCAGATCTCATCCAGCCGCCACCACCCGCCTTGTTAAGGTCGTCGATCCAACATCTTATAACAAAGTAATTAATAACTTTGTAATTACTAATGTCTCATTATTATTATTATGATCCAACATCTCCTTATAATTAAGTCATTAATTACTTTGTAATTACTAATGTAATTTAACGTATTCGTTATTTAAAATGTTTTGATTCTAAAATTGACAACAAGCAATAATTAATATCACAAGTTC
The DNA here is from genome assembly GCA_018244855.1 of Elbella merops. Classification (NCBI taxonomy): domain Eukaryota; kingdom Metazoa; phylum Arthropoda; class Insecta; order Lepidoptera; family Hesperiidae; genus Elbella; species Elbella merops. The sequence goes on from DWMG01003602.1 coordinate 4,950, forward strand.
GCCAAAAATGACGTAGTACACACTTTTACAATCATTTTATAGTAATTTTAATCGTTTTTATCCTCCTAAATATAAAATATAAAGGTCGAGGTGACATCGAATTAATTTCACAATACAAAATTCACGTCACGTGTTCGAAACGGATTACCTACTACAAACTGACACAAGTCAATCTCCAATGTGTTCTAGTTTTTAGCCATACACTAAAATCGTTATAATTGTTCAAAAGCGAGTCACATAAATACGACATATGACAAACAGTATCTAGTACAAAACACTAATATGGAAAGTTTTGATAATCTGCGTATATGTAGAAGAAAACTTCACATTAGTGAAAGTGCACAGTATACGACCTAAATACCTATATGCAGGTACCTACCTAAATATATGACTCAGAGATTACTCCAGAAAAAAATTCAAGTGCGAATTCAATTAGGCAATGATACCATATCGTATATGTGTTATGAGAACCGCGCACAGACTTACCTAAGTCGTAATTAGCAATCAGTTTTAGTAATTAACTTCATCTGTATTATTAACGTGTTCAGAGCTCGCACACTCCGATTGCTCCCCTTTGAGCGAGGAACGCATCTCTTGATGAAACCGCCACGAACTTGCTCAGTGACCACTAATTGAACGACCTAGGCGTTGGTGGTTCCATTACATTCCGTCCGTTCCAAAGCACGCTCGCTCACAGTGGTCACAATTCAGGTTTGCATACGTCCATGCGGTCACGTTCACAGTACCGTACGGTTGATTAGTGATTGATTAGAGCTCGCATCATCGCTCGAACGGCTCGTTTCCCTTTGTTTGTTTAATATCTTCGTGTTTTCTAATTACAAACAGAGCAAGAGAAACGCGTATTCGTTTCAGTTATTGAAACGTAATCAGGCGAAAACGACGAAAGTTCTCACTTGGTTATCAAAGCGAACCTAACCGGCTTTCATAACAAATCTAATCGGTATCGTGGCGCATTCGTTAGCGTATTAATTTATGTCATGTGCCGTTCGCTGGTGCCTTGAGAAATTCTAGTCAAAGCAACTACTCTATGTGGAGGTTAGCATAACTTTGATTACAGCGGCAAGGCGAGATAAACTGTGCAGTTGCCGCAAATTGGACTGACATCGCCTGCCACGGACAGCGGACAATCCTAATAACGGTGGTTTAATCTGTTAGCACTTGTATGTATAAGCGTGTACAGTCTTTAACATGACATATGGAATCAAGCGCAGTACGAGAACAACTAATGAAACGCCATAATCTAGTACGTGTCCTTTTTGTTGACTAACTAATAGAACAAACCCGAATAAAAAATTTCTTTTTATGTACATTGTATTTTGAACGTTTATGTAGGAGTATGTGTGCTGCAGAGGCCATGAATGAAATTTTCTATCTTTCTTACTATCTTTGTTTCCTTATAGAATATGCATTTTGGAGTATTAATTATTATCTGACTAATGGAACACTAATTAGACGATCACAACGTCAGACAAACGATTGTCGCAAGCTGAACTGACGGCGGCCGGTATCAATAACGACATGTCAGACTGCACGGCTCAATCAGTTCTATTACGAGTTGTTAACCTTCACACTGGTAATAATAATTCCTTCTCGAAACAATAGGAGTACTAATGCATCTGTACTGTGTTTACATTACATAGACATGGGCACACACAAGACAACCAGTATAGAATCGAACATCATTGAATCGAATCGTTTAGCCGTAAGACTGTTTTATATTTTTGCTTATCTGTCCTTAAGATCTCATTAGCCCGATTCAACCTGGCTAAGCTAAGTAGTGTGTTGATTTTGTGTACGATAGACACAGCCGCGATGATAACCTGACAGATAGGCCGCAATCAGTGTTAATAATAGTAGTTGCTTCTGCGTTATTAGTGCATTCACTTATCGTGTGTCACGACGACTTGCGCTCGTTCCGGCCAGGGTTGACGTTATTGTAAAAATATTTTTAATTATTATTTACTATATCATCACGCCAGGTCCCTCACGGAATACGCAGCCATAACGATACGTGTACAAAACACCGAGTGCCAAACGTCTAAATTAAGATTAATGCAAAATTTCAAATTATGATTATAGTTTCAAGCTGTTTATTAAATTGTCGTATGTCAGCCATATACACACTCTCTGGACAGGAGCTTCCCACAGCAACTGGAGTGGATGCGGCAACACGCTGTTATAATGGGAAATGGTAGAAATGCCGTGTAGTAGATAATACGCATATTGAATATTGTTTTCTGTGGAACAAAACGCAGAAATACTAAGTAAAGTCTATCAATTTAGTAATTTATCATTATTGTAAAAAAAAACGTAACTTCACGCGTGTTATCCCCAAAGAGGTAGGCAGAATAATGCAGAACACTCTCACGTTTCAGCGGTGACGTTTACGTCCCACTATGGAATAGGTGGTGAGCCCATTGCCATGCATCGGGCTCATATCCAGACTCCGAACCACTACTAGAAAATTTAAATTAGAAAATTTTGTAGTGTTCGACCCGGGAATCGAACCCGGGAACTGCCGATCGGCAGTTTATAGTACACGGTACTTTACACGGTACTGTATAGTAAAAATTAAAAAAATTAAATTCTATCACCGTTACCATAACAGACAAATGTCAGATTTCAAATTTGTATAGTATTTAAATCATACTGTAAACATATTTCTATATATTCCCTCTAACATTTTTATGACAGATCACTTCATAAATGTCAAAAGTATATGAGCTACTGAAAATGAAACGCGACCTACCAATGTTGTAACATAGTTCGTGGCATTTTCTCACACTCATAACATGTTACACATGTTATAATATAATATGATATTTAATATAATACAAAACATCGAGCAATCTCACAGCCACTAAATCATTTTTCCATATATCCCATCCAATAAACGTCGGGTCTGACAGAAAAACAAATAACGCAGGAAAAATTAGAACGCCCAGCCCGTACAAGAGATTATATCACCGTACGTTGTATTTTAAGAAACATGTGTCAAACTAGACGTCATTCTTACTGAAGGTATTAATTACAAAGGATTCACGCCGGCGGTTTGGGCATAACTATTAACGGATTTTGAAATAGTTTCGCTGGCTTGCCGCCAGGAGCGCTGCTGTTCGTCATAGACGTGTAGAAGTGGTTTATAACCATAAGGCCGATAGAAGATACATAAGTTATTCTTACTTGGATTATTTTTATTTTACTTTCAGCAATCGGCCTGGAATGAAAACTGGAGAACAACTATTCTGACTGAGAACGCAGACTAATAACTTCGTTGAGTTAGGTTAGAAATCGCCAAAGTTTCAAGAACGTTTGGACCAATAGTGTAAAAGAACTATTATCACAGTATTAACGTTGTCTAGAACATTTAGACTTAGATCTGTGCACTTTAGCACTTGTGTGTTTGAACGGAGTGTCATTTGAAATTACCTTAGGTTTTTAAATAAAAGCCATTTAGTGCTCCATACTAAACATGTGTATTAGATAACTACGGCGTTAATTCACTTGTTTATCACAAAATAAAGTATTAATTTCAAAGGCTAAGTGCACTAGCGCGATTCGACCGTAAAACTATTAACAGGGCTTTCGAAATAGTTTCCTTGGCTGGCCGCCAGGAGCGCTGCTCGCTGTGATAGATCGCGCTGCCTTGCGTTTGACACGGTTGTAAACAAAAATAATAAATAAGCGTTCAACGTACACAACTCCGCGTATTTCGGATGTATACGGATTTTATTTCGGTGAGTTTTATTGCTTTACGTAACATTTGAAACGGCGTGGTTTATCGGCGACAGGTCTGGTTACTCGCTCGGTTAAGTATTGTTTTTGAGGTTATTGGAGCTACATTAATTTATAAATAAATGGAAATAACTGCAACTCAAGTACAAATAGTTTTAAGTTATTATAACCGTATTGAAGACTTGTTAATCGTGTCAAATACTTGATACGCGTCAAAATATTTTTTTTATTTTACTCCAATTACACATTAGCGAGTTCAAAACTTAAATAACTAGGTAGTTGCAATTAGGGTTTTAGTATTAATAGATAATTCTGAATAACTTGGTTAAAGTTACCTCACCAGACAAATACATATGTTGCCGAAACTACTAGTTACTTCGGGGAGCCTACATTTTAAGCATCCTGCAAACTTTGTAGTACCTGTCAAGAGCATTCGGCTTTATTTTAACTAGGTTTGCCTTCCGGGTGTACTCGCGTACCTAATAGCAATTTAGTTGTGCAAATTACATTTCCGAACTGCGGTATAAATAATTAATGGGCGTAATTATATTAACAAAATTATTTTAATATGTTTCAGATATCGTAAGTACATCGTGTATAGCTGTTTTATTACATCGCTAGTAAAAGTTAAGTAGACACTGAAAATATTGTAATAAAAACAAAGAACTACAGTTAAGGGACATATAAAAATGTGGTTTCTCATAAAAAGTTTCATTTATAAGTTCTAGTATAAAAACCAGCTTATCATTACATCTGTCAAACGCGGTCAACGTGATCACTAGTAAACATTGGAATGAACTACACTCCTCTACCTACCCATTCGATGCAAGCGTGATGCTACATTCATTTATTTTACTGTCAAAAATGGCGTCAGTGTAGTACTCGATGTAATACATCATATGTGATACAACAACGCACGCAACAGAGCTTAGTAATTTCTTAATACAAGCCCACGCCCTTACATCCAACTTAATATTCGTAAGTACGCGCCATCATTCCGTGGGCTCTTTAGGGAAATAAGTTGTCCTTCGCTGCCATTTGCGTTCCGCTGTTCCCTTGTACGGATGTTCCGGTGTGTTGTTTGTTATTTCGTACTTTGGTATAAGTGGTGGTATTAGTGGCTTAGGCTTTCTGACCACCTGAAGAAACCAGCGCGAAGTTGCTGGATTCGGAAGGCTCACGATAGGACGGAGTGGCGCCGATTAGGGGTGGCCTGTGTCTAGCAGTGGACATCCAGAAGCTAATGTTAATGATGAATAATTATTAGTGGCTGGCTGAGGTTGGGCGCGAAGAGCTGACAATAATGGATTCTACTTCCTAAGGAGGTTCGTATATTATTTTGAGTTCACATTTACAATGAATAGTAGGTAATTAATACTAAAATGCATATATGTAATTCTGCTAAGAAAAAATTGATTCCAGTAAATTTGGGGGTGGGAGTCTAATATTATATATACAAGTATTGTTAGGTACTGCTGTAATTATCACACTATCAATCCCAACAGTGGCATTATAAGGTCATACATATCCCATTGTTATCCCCGTTTTAACATCCACAAAACGAAGGTTTCTCACAAAGATAATTACGAACATGTGGCCTCCATTTCTTAACTTGGGCGTGTGTTAAAATAAACAAAACTCCCACCCCCCGTTCTTCCCTTTGTTATGTTGAATAAGATCTTCAAAACGATGAGTTTTGGCAAATTGGTATCGGAGACTTAAATTAGCTATATTACAGTATTTTCTATCGAAAGATCGAGAATATAATTAGAGACACATTATAGATTATCTAAACGACAATTATGAACTGATAGTATATTTCAGTAACGTGCACTACACAACTTTACACAAGACAGTTTATAAGTGTTAATATTTGTTGAATAATAATGAAAAATCTCTCTGTCTATAAACTGACTTTAAATCCTTAACAAATTTAATCAAAACTGTAATATTCTAAGCTAATGTAGCAATAACAACAAGTAGGCATTTCCAAATAAAATTATACGAATTTAGAATTATCATTGGGATAATTCCTTGCCTCTAGAGATACAACACGGGTAAGGCGACCCTTCCAATGAACAAAAGAGCTCAATTATAAATAATACTAAGCCCTCCCGAGGTCTGCAGGATCCGAAAGAACCTTTTCCCGTTTTAAGTTTGGGCACACATTCTAATGTCATTACGATAATCAACTTCGGTGCCTAAACACACTGGTAATAATAATAAATTGTTGCTGTTGCTGTTGTGGCTCACCAGCTATTTCATAGTGGGACGCAAATGTAACTTGAAACGTGGGAGTGTTCTGCACTAATCCGCCTACCTCAATGGAGATTACAGGCGTGATGTTACGTAATATATCTTTCCCGTTTGCTCCAAGAGTCCACAATGGTGTTGTATGATCTAGCACATAACATTTTTTTTTGAAGTGGTAATTTATTTTATTGTCTTATACGACACGCAGTATTTATGGCTTTCAGTGTATGATATTGACATCGAGATACTGATTTATATGGTATATTAACATTTCAGTAAATTATCGAAAGGTCACTTGTTTCAGTTTCATAAAGTATAATAACTGTTATACTAATAAGCATATGAGCGGTAATGGCTGAATGGTTTAGATATTCTTCCTATTGGAGTTTCTGAAATTTCAGTTGATCTACGCACCTTACAACTTATAAAATGATTTGGTGTCAAACAAACTTTTGTTCAGTACTACAACGAAGGAAAAGATCGTGAGGAAATCGACGATTTCGATAAGGGAATCATATGAATTTGATGAATGAATTAAGTCAACCAATCGCAACTTGGTCAGGATCGTCAACTTTAACCTTAACCCTTTCAATTCTGAGGGGAGAAGATCCGTGCTAAATGCAAAATGCAGATTGAGCAAAAGCTTTTACTTTAATTAATTCGTTATTTGTTTTTATTTGTATATAATATCGTCATCGTCATCAGCCTATCTCGGACCACTGCTGGACATAGCGCTTCCAGAAATAATATATTATCCGGTTATT
>DWMG01003603.1:0-11722 GCA_018244855.1 Elbella merops
CCACGTTTCACCGGTTACGTTTACATCCCACTATGGAATAGGTGGTGAGCCTATTGCCATGCATCGGGCACATATCCGGACTCCGAACCACCACTAGAAAATCTAAATTAGAAATTTTTTGTAGTGTTCGACCTGTGAATCGAACCCGGGGCCTCCCGATCGGCATTCGCAGTTACAACCAACACGACCAACGAGGCAGTCAGCACATAACAAAAAACTATAACATTACTAAATTTTACAATCAGTATTACTGGTCTCTTTTCCATTGCGGTTCTTTTTCAGTTAGTAATTTTAAAAGCAAAAGTTAAATAGTAATGTTTAGCATTTATATGAAACATTTAACAATACAAAAATTCGACTATAATTGTACATCAAAATTACATATCGTCTTAGAATCTATAATTACGTCTATAAGCAAAATTAGGAGCACTTATAAATCTATTTTACTTATAAATTTTTAAAATTTTAAATATAAAAAGTAAAAATCAGAATAAATTTACATAAATATACGTAACCTACATAATAATAATTCTAATTCAGTTTTGTGATAATAATAATAAGAGTCATAGATAGAGAATATTATTTGGAATTCAATAAAATGAGTAAGATTTCTGACATACTTCGTTTATTTTCAACATAAAGTCTTTTCATATAATACTACATATATGGCAGTGACAGAGAACACAAGACAAATATAAAACTAGCACTCCAACTAGCTAAAACGAAAACTACAAAGTGGAATTTATGGACACCTTTTTTATTTATATTTTTTAAATAATAATATTTCTCTCTTCAGTCTCCGCTGCGACCTTGCTGCAAACGGCGAAAGCTCGTGATGAAGGACCTCGTACAGATCCGAAACTAGTCGGGGCATCCCGAAAAACGTACGTGAGTTAAGCCGGTTTATATATAATCATGTGTATAAACACTCGCGAAACATTTAATAGTAGAATACATATGTCTCTAAATAGAAGCAGTGTGAGACATTGACATCGCGCGGTAGCCGCTGCCGTGAGAACTAAGTGATTGATCTCGCTAATCCCATCTATCGGTAGATACAATGTATTGCACATCCTCTCCTCATGCACTTACTTACACACTATTAACAAACCGCGTTGCACAATTTTGTCTTCTAAAGACATCTATCTTATAGTTAATTGAATCTTCTTTCTGATTGACGAGATTGTGCAAAAATTATTACGTTGCAAAATTATGAAACATTTCATATTCCATACTTATTCATGTGTTGTTATGTGAGTGAATACGGTTTGGTGAATATTTGATTTGATATTTTGAAGTTAAAATTTTAATTAGATATTGCGTTAATGGTGCCTACATAAATATTATTGACAATTTTCGACGAAATGGAAGTTGAGTAGTAGCGACATATTTACCAAAAATATTAAACGTAAGAACATTTTGCTTATAAAAAATACTATTTAGCCATAGTTTTTAAACCTCTGATGTCTACAAAAGCCACGATGTTAGGTGAAAAGAAACTAGATATCGATGTAAAATTTTAAATAAACATTTAAATTCGGAGGAACACTTAGTTTTAATAATGATTTTGAATGTGTAAATATAATGTAGAGTTGAGTTAACCACGTGTTGTTATTTGAAGTCATTTTACAATTATTTCCAAGTATATAAACACATATAATATATACATATTAAATACAGCTAGTTAAGTAAATGATGGTTCTACTCCCTTTGTTTAGTAATACACTGAATAGCACCTAAGTGGAGACGAATGCCATTTAAGTAGATAAGTAGAGTCGAATATAACCGATAATAAAACAATACTGCTTTACAGCGTTTATTATTAACCCTTGACATGTTTGAAACGTATTTAACCATTATGTACTGTAATTACACTTGGTGTGGCTTTATTCTGATATACATAAGTATATAGTTTTTAAATTATAGCTTTTAAAATTTGTTTTTGTGTCTTTATCCGTTTTGGAATAATCGAAATTTATATAATACGGCTGAGTACAGCTCAATTATGTCCAAAATTATCAAATATATTACCTAAAGTCTCTTAATACTTTCATGGCTTCTAGTTATCTTTATATCTCCACAAAATAACTATCTCTACATAGTCATAATATTATTAATTTAAAAGTTAATTTCGGTGCATTGTCTAGACCCGTTAATCACCGGATCAATGCGTCCGTCTTATTAAATAAACTTTCGTAAATACCTAATCAATATTAGTCACCGCGGAGAGTGCATTGAAGGATTAGGTCGACTTTGACGGTTCTAAGCAAAGCCTGATTGGCTTTCTCACACGCCGTCTCGATAAATGCGCCAGATAGCGTTCCTGATCACTAACTGTGCGGTATCTCGAAGATGCTCTAAGATATACCTACTGATAAATAGCTCTAAATTATTTTTAAATTGTCTCTACACTATCAAGACTAGTGTAGATTAATATAATATTGTAATATGTAGAGTTTAATGACTTTTCAACGATCTCATATCTTTTGTACAGTATCACCGTTTGTTGGAACTTTAATAAGATGTCATTTTTTGTTTTAAATGAAAGATGTTGCTAACGTTGATATTTATTTATTTTCAAATAGGAGGCAATTAATTTGGCAATTATATAGAGACGATACTTAAAACGCATTGCACAGAACTACAAATTTGCCGGAAGGAAGCAATTAGTAGACAAATATAACGAAAACAGAATTAATGATTTGCATGTTTCTTATATTGAAATTTAATGCGGAAACATCAAACCGCAAGCTCGGTGTGTTCCGAAGCGTATCAGGCCGCACCCTGTCCGTGTATTGACCTTGTTGCGTTAATGCACCCTAATTTCACCGCTTGGTAAATGCACGCCGAAAACTGGCACGTCATTTTGTTTGCACGACTTGCCGATAAATTAACGCAGTGAGAACGCTCCCGCGCAGCACGCACGGGGCCAGCGCCTGCGCAACTCATCTTGTCGTTGGTAGGGGGACACGACACATGAATAATATTGAGTTTCAAACCTTTGATGTAGAATTAAAATGATGATATTGTGATTTTGAGAAAATTACTTTTATTAGCTTTTATTCATTTGCAACTTAAAATTGAATTGACCAAATATGCATTAATCATTAATAATTTACTTCGTTTAATATGCGAAGCCACAAAACGTGTATACTTTAAACATTTATGTGTTCTTACTTTTATCTCAAGCGGTGCATAAAATAAAATTTTACACTTCTGAATATTTTTACGGACGAGTGTGACTTATGCACTATACTCGTATGTATAAAGGTATATATATATAGGTATGTACGGTGCACTGGTTATCTCTCAAACTTACTAAACTGTATACTGTTCATCGTATTTTAAGATCTATTGGCAAGGCACTGATGTCCCATGTAAACGGATTGAGAACTGATTAGCGAAAGCGATCGAATCTTGGGCCGAAGGGCAGATCGGCGATAAGGTGGCGACGTCGGCAGCGCATGCGTAATTAGAGATAAACAGAAAATAATTGGCCGCAATCACGCGCTCTGGGGACGTGCTGGGGCGGCACCGACCGGCCACGAGCCGCGGGCTGGCTCTGGCGGAAGCTGAAAAGCTTTCTGTGACTTTAAATGCCTCCAATGAATACATACGCCTTGAACTCCTTCATTGAAACTTCTAACACGATTACAATCTGAAATATTACCTATTTCTTGGTTCGTCGCTACAATATTCCTACCTTACCGCTTCACTTGACGTGTTTGACTATAAATTAACAATAGCCAAGCCTTATACAAACGACGTTGTGCACGCTTGTAAGATACTAAGCAAGCAAGCAAAACAAACTGTTATCTATAGTCATAAGTCCTAAGACCTCATTTTGATATATTATTTACTTGAAGTAAATTGAGGCCCGCAGCTATTAGCGCCAATGTTATCAAGATTATTGCTTAACTGCTTAATATACCTGTCTAATTAAAATGATCAATGACGTCGGCTCAGTAGATTAGCCCAAGGAATATTGACGCAAGCGCTAAAATGATTTAATCATAACAATTTAAAAACAAATGATATTATGTTTAATTGTAACAACGAAACCATAGACAACTTTTATTTTTTTTTTTTCTCTAACCAGTGTTTCCATGCATTACATTAACATTTTGAACTGTTTAATTTTACCAAAGAATATAAAAAATCCTCCTTCACCTCTGAAAAAGTCATCGATATTTTGGATATCCGCGCATTATAGATAAACGCAAAGCATATTTTAAATAAAATCATGATATTTTATATAGGAATATCAGTCTGTCAAGACAAAATTGATCACCTGTATTTTTATTAAACCGAGCCGCTATCGAATGTTAATGAATAACGATTTTCCTGACATGATGGATCTCGACCTTGTCTTAGTTCACAGACCGTCTATTAGATCTCGAACAAACGAATTAGGCTAGTTCCAAACTTGCGATTTACTGACTTTATAAGTAATCCAGCGGCAAAGCGGCACAGGAACGTAAAAATAGACCGATTTGTTGCTGAGATATAATCAAATAATTAATTAAAGCCTTAGACACGAGATGACAGTGAGCTCGTTATTAACAATAGTAACAATTCTAATGTCCATGCTGAAGGACATCGCGGACATAAAAAAGAATGAGAAAGGAAAAAAAAATCCAAGTATTTACATTGAAAATAATCGTATAATAAGGCAATCTAGAAACTATATACTACAGATTACTTTACAATCCAATTGCTATGTATGTACACACAAAAAGATGCTAATCTGGTGCTAGTTTTATAGCTATACTATTCAGTAGCGTCGAAAGGCTTTGATTAAAACATAAATATGCAAATAAGGGGTCGGATTAATAGCTTTGTTAAATATAGCGTAGGTTATTGCAGATGTTACCAAGATTGAAGCTCAGACAGTGTTTAGGTGTTAAGTGTAAACCAAGTTTTGAAATATTCTATTGTGCTTTAATTACAGGGCCCGGCGAAGTCGGCTAATATATTTATTTTTAGTTCTGAAAATGTATTATAAATACTTTATGATAATATAATACACGCTTAAATTTATGAACTAAAGTAGTGTTTTCTTGATAAATTTTTTTTCTAAGCAATACAAGTCTTAAGATATGTGTATCTGTTAAGGGGTTTACTTGTTTATCGTTATATAACATACATATATATAATATACATTAGTATTTAACCTCCGTATAAGGTACAATCGCGACGATACACAGCATTAGGAAGGTTACAACTTAAGTTGTTAGAATTTACAAGTGACTATTCGTAAATATCACATTGCGAGCATCGATAAATTCAAAATGGGGTACACAAAATGGATTGCTAATCGGTATTAGGTATGATTACGCGGCACAGGCCGTTATCTTAGTGGGTACGTGAGGTGAGCCTTCGGTTCTCACCTAGGGGACGGGCGTCGGTTTAACGACACGAATTGGATGTTTGTACACGTCCGACCTCTTCCAATAATAGGAGCTGATCGATCTCCGAGGCGGTAAATTGCCATCTATAGACACACTTGGGAAATAACGAAGCTCTACATCATTGTATTGTACGACACAAGACGTACTTTTGCTTTGCTACAAGCACTTTAATTGCTAGTTACATCAGCCACATTTGTACGCAGATCCAACATTCATATCGGATATATTCATTGTTGTATTTAAATATACCTACATGTTGTCTATACAAAATCAATGATAATGAATGGAATGATGAAATAAACGAAGACGCGATTCATCTTCTCGGTTATCCAACACGGATAATGAGTAAATCGTACGGTTTACTCAAACATGTCCAGCACTCAGCCTGTGGCCGGCGGCTTAATTGACATATGCCAGAATGTGCGCGGCCGACCTGCGGGGTCACGCGAGAACAGTTTGCTACATTCCGCCATTACTTTCGCCAACGCCGCTCGCTAAGCGCTCTTGATTATACTTTATTATGATTTCGGACCGCCGTGATTAGGTGCACAATAGAATAGAATCGCTTGTATTACGAACAACTTAAAGGTCAAATTTAAATCAAGCTTCATATGAGATTTCTATTTGTTTTGTAATAGTTAAATAGTTTTTTAATTTTTTTACAACATGTAAAATATAGAATTCATCTAAATTTCTTGTTGAAAATGTAAACTACGGAACTGATTTATAGAGGAGTGCTGTACACTCCCACGATTCATCAGTCATGTTGCACGTCCTACCATGGAACTGAGGGTGAGATTATTGCCATAAACTTTTGGGCATTTCAAGTTGGAAAAACCTGATAAAACTCTGCACAACCCAGGATTTGGGAATCGAAACTAGGATCTTTTAATTAGCAGGCGCGCTTACAACCACTCAACTAACAAAGTAGTGTAAATATATATACTATATTTGACACTGCTCATACTATATTTACACAATAACGATTAATATTATTATAAGTTAATATTGTATATTATTGTAACTTGCCTCGTTAAGATCATGACAAAGTACCACCCAGTACTGAGCTGTAGTAGCCTTTGTGTGCCGAGCGCAAACAATGGCACAAATAATTCTCAACATAACACCGAACGGTTGAGCGTTTAGCGCTGAATTTCACGGAACAAATGTTGTGCAATGATGTCACAGACACAAGTGCGGTGAGTATAATCACAGAACCTATGTATTTTGTGGTATAATGCCATCGATATAAAGCAGTAATCGTGATTTTGTGCGGAGTTTGTATCGCGGCACCTCGGTGCGGCCCCGCGCCCCGCATTCCGCCCGAGTCCTGAACTACGCTGAACTTTGCTCTTATTGTCAACTCGTGCACAACCCGCGGTGAACAGTGGTGCGTCGAACAGCATCGCTAACAGGATATCGGTAAAACGGGATGAGCTTCTGACAGCAGTGACGACTGCAAATACTGTTTTGACTGTGCGATGGCCAACTGATACTCGTATATGAATATGTTCTCTTACGAATAAATCAAAATTTTATCATTTTAAATAATAAAATGTCTTTAAAGCTAAATTTGTATGTTCTTATAAAACGGATATACCCTTAGATATCAGTGACACATTTCCAAAATAAAAAAAGCGTCAACTATATTCCAAAATCGAAAATGCATGTGCTAAATACTCCTTAAAAATAAATTCTATCACTCATAAGTATTATATGTAATGTAATAAACGTACTTTGCAAAGGCAGTATCAATATTGGTAGCAAAAGTACCACCAGTACTATAGAGAGTACCAAAAACACATGAATACTGCTAGTACTACAGAAAGTACAATAAAGATGGAAGGCAATAAATAGGCGCTGGGTGCATTCATGCAAAAGCCAAATGCATATCTACACCAATACGTTCTAAAACGCTATACCCATTTGCGAAGACGCCCGGAGACAAACGACTTTGTTCCAGGGTGGTTGTGGTGTTGTCTTCGAAAATTACGAGAGAGGCTGCAAACAATGCCTCTGTACAGGCTTAACCAGTAGTACACACATTGCATTTGCTTATTTATTATTCGTTGCTACTATTGTTTACGTATTCAAGTAAATCTCTATCTGCTTGAACGCCCTATTGGGCATCGTAACGACTATTGTGAGTGGTTAACTTTTACTTATTAGGGAATTTTGGGCGTGTCCTGCGTGATGTATGTATTGTATTAAATATTATTATATTGAATGTTGCGAGAAGCGCTCGAGGCTCGCGGATGGATGCTGGAGAAGATTTGCACATTCCAGAAACTAAGGGCACGATTACTAAGAATGTGTGGTCGACAATGGCAAGATTTGAAACACGAACGCGTTCTCAATGTTAGTCAATATATGTCACCTGGAGTTATTACTCCAACTTGGATATTTCCAAGAGTGCAAAAAATGGCGGGATTAGGTGTATCAATTAATATGGTCTATACAGCAGTAGATTATCGTAAAGTAAGTCAGAAATACATAGGTGAAAGATTATTATTGCAAAGAACAATAGACATAATTAAAGTACTAGGACATCGTAGGTTACACTCGTAAGAAATGTAAAGATCGTCATCATCATCATCATCAGCCTATCTCAGTCCACTGCTGGCCTCCCCCAATGAGCGCCATCGCGCCCTGTCCTCGGCTTGTCGCATCCAGCATCTGCCTGCAGCCTTTCGCAGATCAGTAATGGTAATCGTAAAATATGAAAAGTAGAAACGTTACTGTAGTCCCATTTCAAATATACTTTTTAGTTTAAACGCAACCACAACTACATTTACATATGTATGTGTATCAATAAAATGATACCTGTTTGCCATTATATGCGCATCGCGCCAAAACTAATGGGTAGATTTCTATCAATATGTTTTTTTGTTTTATTCCTAGACACCTCTTCCTTATCTTAAAAGAACATTACGATATGTTCATTTAACCTAAACTTATTACAGTTTTAATAACTAATAATTTTAGCGTTTTTTAAAGATTAGAAATCTATACTTTAGCTTTCAATTGTTTTTTATGTTTTTTTCTTTGTAGATGAAAATATACATATTGTTAATATCAAACAACGCAAACGAAAATGAGTATCTGTTAGTGCTTAATAATTATACATTTATACACTGCTGTATACTTATACATAACTCTTAAAAATAGTAAACGGTTATATAACCTTCGGAGAGTTACAGGCGTGATGTTGTTTTTTCAATACTAAGATAATTTAATGAGTTTTGGTTATAAAATACTGTTTTACTTTGTGAAAAAAAAATGAAACAATCAGGTGTTAAGTTTGAGTTTAAATTCACAGACATCTAGTGATTTCATTACAAGTCTGAATACAATCTCCGATGATACTATCATAAAGACTGTCTTCATGAGCGAGTAGAATGCTTTGTCTTAGCTTGACATTGTTTATAAGTCCATATGTCTTGCTTATACTTAAGCGATATTTGCGTGCTTTAGTATCAGTCCACACATTAATCAATGTCGTCGTTTATCAGCACATTACTGATTGTGGTATCCATTTAGGGATTTTATTATCGGTTACAGAAAACGAAACAGACATACATTTTATTTAGCACACTTGGATGTTTTTTTTTTTCAACCCACTACAATTCCACTGTTGGAATACGGCTCTCCTCTTATATTGAGAGGGTTAAGGCCATAATCTGCCACGCTGGTCAAGTGCGGGTTGGCAGACTTCACACACCTTAGAAAACATTTTTTTTTTTATAAATTCTAAGGTGTCCAGGTTTCCTCACGATGTTTTCTTTCACCGTCAGCAAGTGATATTTAAATTTGAAACGCACTTTTGTAAAGAGGTGCGCGCCATGGGTCTGAACTCGGCACCCCCGGAGTGAGGGGCTGAAATCTTTACCACTAGGATATCACTGCATATCACTTGGATGTAAATCCAACTGTTGGATACCGGTCCCTTCTGAGATTGAGAGAGATTTAGGACCATAGTCTGCAGCACTGGCCCAGTACGGGTTGTTAAATCTAAAGCCTGGCTAAAGAGCATCTAATATAAAAATATCTAAGAAGTAATTTTGGAATTGTCCTTAACATTGAGAATCGTACCAAGATAATTATAATGTAAAGACTTATGGTATTTAATCAGTAGTTTGTTATAAAGGGCATTTCATATGTACTCGTATGTAATCTATTAGGACTTTAATAAATACCTCGGGCTTTTATTACTTATTATTTTATTAATTTACCTACGGCTATTATTACATAGAATAGTAACCATTACATATTAATGAACAGTATATTTTTACGTTCGAAATTATAATGAACAGTAGTCCCCTTATCATACGATCTTTCAAATAAAGTTTAACTGGAGGGCTAGTGTTTTAAGACGAGTTAATTAGCATTAAAGTCTCGTATAAATTTTGCATTTATATGAAGTCTGCATATAAACTTAGTCTAACTTTGCTTTGGTTCAGATTCTACTATATGTATGTACTTCATCAATAATGAACAAAGGAATCAATAAGTAATAAGGGTTGACTGGAGACGAGGAGAAATTAAATGTATGTAGGTACATTTTGTGAACTAATAGTTAATAAAGTACACGTAAAGAAAAAGTAAATATTTCATAACAACGCCGATAAACTGCCTCGTTGGTCGAGTGGTTGCAAGTACATCTGCTAGGCGAAAGGTACTGGATTCGATCCACGGGTCGGCTTTCATTGTTTATCTAACATGTAACTCCAAACAGTAGCTTCGAGCCTGGATTTGTACCCCGGACATGGCAGTAGGTTCAATCCCTATCCTACAATGGGACGGACACATAACTGGTGAATCACTCTTCTGCCTATCCCTTTGGGGAGATACAGGCATGATGTAACTTTTTATTCATAACAATATTTACGTTGATTTTACAGCATATATGTACCTACATACGAGTATAACTGAGAGTGACACTAACAAGTATTTTGTTTGCGGTAGATTTTGGCGCGTAGCATCTGTCACTTATAAATGACATCCTTAGAGTGTCATCGACAAGTGACAAGGTCCGTTCAGAAGTTGCAAGGCACCAGGATTGACTTATTTTAGGCAAAATTAAAATTATCCTTATTCCAATATACTAGTAACAATGTCATAACCATACATTACCTGTTATAATTAAGCAATACAAGTATTAGATCGGTAATGCCTAAAAATCTATAGGAATAAGTTTATTGTAAGAAATTTTTTAAACGAATTAAGTAAGGAGTATATTTTTTGACGCCTCCTTTGTTGTTAGCTTTTGTATGTATTATAATATGTATCTATAAAGTATAAACACAACATTGAGAATAAATTAAGAACATTAATTAATTAACATTAATAAAATAAAAATTACCATATATACAAAAAGGGAAATATTATTGTTCGTTTTACTGTTAAATGAGAAATAGTTAACTAACGAAAATATCATGTGGTTATGACAGAATTAACGCAGTTACTGCTACCGACCGAATATTTGTGAAGTTGAGGTGTACTGTCTAGTGTTGTCAATTTTAAAAAAGCAGAGGAAAATAAAATTTATATTCATATAAATATATTCTTACATAAAATTTATTTATTTTACATATTCACTTGTACCTTCGGAAACTGTAATTACAAAGTAATTACTATTATTATATGGGGGTGTACTACACTTTTCTGCCTACCCCTCCAGGGATTACAAGGGTGATGTAACATTTAATTACTAGTATATCTATAAACATAAAAGTGCTTGTATATAAAAATTCGACCAAAATAAGTTTTCATACACCTAACTCAATAAATACTTACTTAAGATGAGTAGTATTTCATATTTGTGGAAATATGGGCACATACATCCGTCACAAATTTATTTACAGACGTACTTACCCTACAATGTGGCCTCGCTAAAATATACATATACATTGAACATCGCCGAATTCAAATGTAAATTTGTAAGGTACATGTTACGAGGGAACAATCCTTCAGCCGAATTTGATTTGGAAATCTCCATTATCTTTGTTACTTGCTGAAGGAAACATTGAAGTAATAGAGTCAGTGAAAACGTTAAAATACTTTCATTTTTTTCTATTATACCTTAGTAATAAATTTTTCCCATTGGAAGAAGGGGCAAATCGAAAAAATATCAAGCCATTAGAATCCCAAATATACAATGGGATTAGGTTTTAACAAAGGAGGTCACAGGTGCGCTTCTCTTGAGAAAGGTCCAATGTATGGAATTCTTTTCGAAATGAAACGGTAATTATCTTGACTCGTCTAACATCAATGTGGGTATTGGATATAAAAGGAATTTATATACATGTATA
>DWMG01003604.1:0-11722 GCA_018244855.1 Elbella merops
GTCTGTACTCACTGCAACACAAACGGACCTCATGATACATATACATAATATACAATACAATACGACACGGTGTATACGCCATATTATACATTATACATATCAAACCGAAACAATAATTGCACCCGAACGACCGAACGTAGGGGATGGGGCGCCGCGTGGCGCGGAGCGCGGGGCGGGGGGATGTTTCACAGCGTACCCTATAATTGTCTGTTTTAGTTTTGTTTTAATATTATAATTAAATGGTAAAACATCTCACTAGCATAAGTTTATTTACAAGGCCCGGAGGCGCAGTCTGTTATTGTATAAAAGTATCACTCGCGCACTGGCGCAGGCCGGCCGCGCCCACTAGTCGCCAGGGTGCTCGGGGCACGATCTGTTCACCTCGAACCATTGGTCTATACATCTGGAAACAAACACACATTTCATCAGTCAGTAAGTATTCAGATACCACTCGTGAACCAACAGTGGAATAGAAGCTATCATTAAAATCAGTTCTGTGATTGGTTCTGTTGTATATGCTACACTTTATTTAAACCCTTAAACAGTGTGAATTATATTTACGTTTTTAATGCAAAGGAATTTTCTTATTAAATAGTACCAGAAACTGGGTCATTCCAGTTTTCGCATTCAATGTGAGGTAGTAGGGCGACTGCGTTCATTTGACAATTGTAAAAAGATTCGCGCGGCAACTGAATAAGCCCTTACCGAGATTGCCAGAAGTAGTATTTCCTGCACCTTTGTTAGGTCTTCATTGTTTACTGAATTATATTTGGGATTATTTTCTACCTAAGTGTATAACAATTTTTGACCTTATAATATTTTTGAAAGACGCCAAAAATACCTGGTGTACGCATTTTGGGTTTGACGTCTCACTTGCAAAAAAAAAAAAACAATTTGGTATAAACAGAATATAACCGTTCTGTTCAATTCAATAGTCGGTAATTATTAACTTGGCAAATGCAATTAATGCAATTTTAATTGATTTCAATACTCATACTCATACAATGGGAGTTTACATGATAGATGCAATAACACAGATGTAATATGTGCGCGGCCACTAACTTGTGGTCAGGTGGTAGGTGTGATTTAAATCCGGTTAGACACTGGTTTAAATCACGTATATTTTTTGACAAGGGGATGGCTCAGGTAGGAGCTAATAATGGAAGACATATAGGTCCGAAACTAATCGAGCCTATCCCGAAAAACACATACAAGTTAGGCCGGTACATATATAATCACGTGTATGTCACTGTCACGAGACATTTAGCAGGTGCCCTTTTGGAATATTATGCCGTAAGTACGCTTACCCCTTATGGTAGATGCAGAGGCACGGCAGGCGCGCGATGGTGTCGCCGGCGGACAGCTCCTCCAAGCAGATTACGCATTCGCCCTTCGAGTCACTCAGCACGTCCTCTGAAATGAGAAACGATAAGTTTATCAACTATATGTTATATACAATTTGTGATTTCATAAACAAACAATGCGTCTAAGCAGTACTGGACGTGACCACAAACGTGGCTAGTTTTCTTTTCTCGAATCAGATCTGGTTATTACAGGCTAATAGCAAGCATCGACCCTTCCTGGAGGGCTAGTTGAAAATGTTAAATGCCGCATATTGAAAGCTTCACAAATAAACCGTATTGATCTGGAATCCAGATTTCTCTCCGCTAAGGAATTGAGTCTAAAACATGTCACTATACAACTCAATCGCGGATCACAGGCGACTCGCATATATAAACAGATTCAATATATTTTGCCTAAGAGGATGAAGAGTATTGAAGCAGTACTGACCGTTATATGAAAGCCTGGGCCTGGTGAGACACATGACCAAGTGGCACTCGATGTCATCGGGCAGCACGAACTTACTGCACACTGGACATTTAATACCTGCAACAACGAGGAAAATACTTTAGCAATATAAACAGGTGCAGCATAAAATTAAAAAACCAAGACCAACTGCAAGTCCGTATCAAGCCATGGAAAAAATGACCGAAAATTTACTGATGAAAGTAATAAAGATGTACAATACGCCGTGCCCACTGCGTGTAGCAATAATTAAAGTAGTATTAATATAATATTGTTGACAGCTCGCCGATATCGACACTATACTCTTTCGCAAATAGATAAAATCACCCATTCGTTTATTCATTCCTAAGACTGAGCTGCGATATTCCTATGTCTTTCGGTTTATAGGCGACCATATGAGTGAATGTTCGGGTTGCAACAGAAATGTAGACGTATATAAATGAAAAAATTTAAAATTTTCAAAATTCAAGGAAAGAATAAGAAATGGACTTTCTAAACTTCCAATTGAGCTTATTGCTTCCATCACCAGTGCTTTTAAATATTTTACTGTACTACTGAAAGCAAGTTAAATATTACAAAATGGATAATCAATAAAAGAGGTGTTATTAGTTACCAGTGACACATGTCAATGTCAAAACTGAATGAAAATGAAAAAACATGTCAAAAAACCGATCAAACTTAATAATGGTAGTAGATGTGTAGTATTTTAGTAGGTAGGTGGGTGATGGATGGGTTTTGGGTAAGACTAGCCATGTAGGTGAATTACTGTTAAGGTGATACCGGGTATACATCGTGCGATAATCACCGGACGACTTTTATACGATCGATATTAGAAAAAAAATTACTGGGCAGCTTATTAAAGCGTTAAGTGCCTACCATGTTTCTTCTAATTCCGATTTTCATATCGATGCCATCACTGGACAGCGGACGTGTAAATAACAACAATCAAACTAATCGCTTAATCACTAAATTGTATACGAAACGAGCAATTAATAAAATGAAATATAATCATAGAAAAAAAAAAACTTGAACGTAATTACGTAGTTTCACGGAAATGATAAATCCATTTTAGCTTCGACTGTAGAACTTTCAGTGTCACTATTTTTTTCTGACTAATGTTCTGACGTAGACAGAACTACATAGATATGTAGGTATATATGAATAATGCGGATATCGTATTAATAAAACAGCTAGAGTCGTGTAGCCTGCGGACTCTCATTATCCAATCGATAAAACAGCGTAGGCTAATAACCGAGTGGAAAACCCGTAATTTATTTAAAACTCAATACTCTTTATTATTTATTGATTGTATGAAAGTAGAGTACAGTAGTAAAAGACATATAGGCGTATGGTCACCTATACACATAGTAAATAATAAGCACATGACAGAACTAGAGAAAGATGTCACAATTATAAAAACTAACAAATGTAATATTTCAGAGGGCAACAGTAATTGAAGAACACTGGCAACTACAAAAACAAAAAAGGAAAAAAATATCAAAAACAATTATTTTTAATAGCTAAAGTGACAAAGACAAATAAAAACTAAAATAGAAATAATCGTAAGTTCCACAATGTCGTCGGTGATGATAATGTCAAGGTTATTTGTGTAGCGGCATAATAAAAACGAGAATTTTTCACGAAATTTATTAAAACCGTACGCCGCGTGCTCGCGTTACTTTATGTTATTATAACTGTTCAGTGGAATAATGATATTTAGCAGATACCGCCGTCGGCTGCGACCTCATCTGTTCTCATATGAGATACAGGATACAGAAGCGGAGCGAACATAATGAAGCATCTTATTCATAACTCGATATATTTTATTCAATTTCTAGAACTTTTCGCGTATCAATGTCACAATAGCTATGAAGTATAAATATCTAATTAATTATCTGTCCACTAAACATCTGTGTCAACGAAATTCTGCGTGACGTTACGAATATCTACAACGACACAAATACTCGAATTCGCGGTTTATCGTAAATAATACAATTCAAGTCTTATGTTTGACACAGGTCTGACTGACTTGACAGTGCACATGACAGCTTCCGACGCCACAGTAGGCGGAGAGAAAGTTAAACGGGAACTTGTCATCATTACTGTACTGCGGGTCTGCGTAAATCTACGAGTAGTTAGGTGCTGCTCGTTTAATAGGGTCGTCGGACAAATGCTTTCATTTATTATTTAAATCTTAATTATTCAGCTTTAACCCCGGTTATGGTTGCTATTTACTGTACGGTGAAATTGTACACAGTGTTTTTGAACCGACACCTTTTGTTATCAACGTAATTCTAAACAAGGGTTTACTGATTTTTTATTTGAAATAGGATTTTTCACCAATACGTATATCTAGAGACCGCCTCGTTGGTCGATTCAAATCCCGAGTCGGGTACTATTGGATTTTTTAAATTTGGAATTTCCAGTAGTGACTCGGAGTTTGGATGTGTGACCGATGTATGGCAATACGCTCGCCACCTATTCCATTGTGGGACCTGGGAACGTAACTGGTGAAATGTGAGGGTGTACTAAACTCCTCTGACTACCCCTGCGGGGATTACAGGTGTGATGTTACGATTTTTTAAGGTTATATCTAAACGTGTTTCATTTGTTACGGTGTAAGCAGTGGGCCCCGCGTCTGGTTTTTCTGTCCTTATTTATAGACTTGACATGTTTTTTCTGTATTTAGCCCGTTCTCTAAACACGTACGCCAGTTTCTGAAAGTTTCGACTTCCGCATCAACCGCTATCTGACCGATTTGATTTATCGCCAATAGTCGGGACCAAATCGTATTTGACGATGGAAATATGAGACGTTCGTTAATATAAGATAAGAAACGTAAGAAATTCAAGAGTAAATATAAAAAAACGCTTACAAACGCAAAGAAAATATTTTAGCAGCTTTTTCAACCCTACAGCAGGCTGTCAGTCAAATTCGCAAGGCGGCTGTCTAGCCGCCCGACCCGTGCCAAGGTCGGAGTGCTCTTGAATAAGAACTCTACTTGTTATATATACATAGTATGAAGATAAACGTTTTATTTAGGTTTCATAAAGGTTTCCTTCTTAGAATTCGTGTTCTAATCATACGTTCTCAAGAACAAAGCTTACATTTGACTGCAAAAATCTGATAGTCGACTGGACAATGCCTCGGTGGGTCAGGGAAATCTCATTATGACTGTGGATTTCCACAAACCTAGATCATACTTAAAGCAGATTAAAGTTGTTCGTATACCGGATTGGCATGTGACATCACAGAACGGAATGCCATAAAAATATTAATATTAAGTGTGTTTATAAAACAATAACTTTAATCGTAACACGAGCATTGTGCAACCGGCGAACTGAAATGTTTACGCAATATTCGATAGTTTTACGTATCACGCCGTGCGGCTGCATTGTCGACGCCGAAAAAACAAACGTTTCCGATAAAAATGTGCAGTTTCTGGGAGATACGTACTGGAACATACTGGTGAGCTCTAAGACTTAATGCCTTTAGCGGGTTAATTACAAATCCATCAGAAACATGAGAACTGTTCATATTACTGAAAAATACTGTGCCGGAAATGTCAAGTTTTGTGTAAAATAATACCACCAATGTATGTAACGTGTTCTAGAAACATCTAATTCGACGTCAGTTCGGAACGTTACAGTTACGGATATAGACAGTTCGAAGCAACTTATCCGCGCTGTATACCTTCATCACAGGAGTTCAACCTCCAAGCTGGCAACCCACCAAATATCTACTGACCCGAAACAGTGACGACGCTGTAACAACATGTGTACATAGCTGTGAACCCTGTAGTTCACAATTATTTGCACTGTGTGAATATTTTGGTTGATTGGTTGAGTTACATATTATATTTAAGTAAATTCATATTTATGTAATATGTAGCTGTTTGGGTCAAATATTTACGAGGGCATGGAACATTTTCTTTATCAATTTTATACGCAGATCACAGTTTATCTTTACGTGTACTCTGACGTAAAATATCGATAAAATCATGTTCACGTAAAAAAGGTCTTGTTGTGGGGTCACCACACGCTCGTATGGTCACGTCACAAGAAATGTCACAGAAAGGGTGTTCTGCAAAAGAAAGTATTAAACAGAACAGAATTGTTAGAATGAGCCCGAATTTTATTATTTGGAATTGTATTGCGTTTGGCGTTTTCATGTATCATATATATGTATATTTATATACCTATGAATATAATATAGCTATATTACAATTACATATATAAACAATTATATACAATTGTAATATTTGTAAATATAACCTCATTCTTAGAGAAGACGTATGACAAACGGTGGAATGATAAAAGGATTATTTATATTTCCACTGTACTTGTTGTACCAAAATGATAAGAATCCAAATATTATAGAGCAGAATATTAAAAACGAATACTAATGTAGGCAATTAAAAATTTACATTCCAGTGAAAAGGTGAACTTCATAGTGTTCACTATGCTACTGCTGGTGGCGCCGACCGTGGCAATAGTGGATTGCTCGACAGCGTGCAGCCGATGTCTCGAGCGCAACAACGACTACCCTAAGATCTTGGAGGTCTACTGTGCCATGTGCCAAGAGTGCAAGAATCGGCGAATAGAACGACAACTGATCAGCAGAATAGATTCAGACGGACAGGAGATCATCAAATTAGAAGGTATGATAGTGTTGAGGTAATTGGAATGTTAGGAAATGACAATGAAAATTGAATGACAATGAAAATTGACAATGAACAATGAAAATTGGAGGGCACCCACTGTCAAAGCTCTGTAAAACATATAATGCAAACGTTGATAGTCGCAGTTGTCGAGTGAGGTCAGGACTCATCTATCTTAACCAAATAGGTCAATTACTAGCCGATAAGGGAATTAGAAGTCTCCAGAACCGTCGTGTGTGTCTGGAGAGATTGATGAATGTAGATGAAGTACGTCTGATCTGCAAGGATAAAGATTTGGTACTGGACGTTCGCCGCCTACCCCGTAAATGACCCGACGTGATGATATAATAACAACAACAATAATAGCCACTGAACAGCACAATATATTACGTAAACAATTTAACTTAATGCGCACGCAAATATCATTGCTTAAGTGTACCCAAGGCCGAACTGCTCGGAGGCCGGGGACAAGCTGAGAACCTTTCCCGGCGGGCGAAGGCCGGCCGTATTTCGATAGAGATAATTGTTATCTGGACTTTGTTTCGCTCGATCGCTTATTACATATTAGGTACTCCTGAAGCTAATATTTCCATCAGCTTTATAATATGGTTTCTTTCTCGTGGGATACCGTTATTAATTGTTACTAGTACGGGTAAATTTCTGTCGTGTTCGGTTCTGGATATAGGTATTACTGATCGCGAGCAGTATTGACAATATCCCAGTACGCAGAGCTTAACGCTTAAAGTATGTTTTCAGGCTCATCTTACAATTCCAAACTCATACCGTTTGGAAAGTTTAATTATAGTGCTATCTACGAGTATATAATTATGTATATTTTATTTACGTGTAGGTAGGGGAATTTTTAAGACCGAAATATTGCATTGGTTTAAGATCAAACTGTAGGTAATGGGCGCACATTTTAATGTATTTTCTTCTTAGATACACGACTGTATTATTGACACTTGCAAATATTTTTTCCTCTGTTTATACGAAGAAGAGAAATTGTTATTCTGTTAATTAGTAACTTCTAACATAAGAACATTGCGTGCAGAATACCCCGAAGACTGTCCAACAGCGCCGCCTTGCGAAACTGACACGGAAGATGTTCCGCCTGCTACCCTCGCGTTAAAAGTCACAACTACAACCACAACGACGACGACAACTACGACGACAACGACAACGACAACACGTAAGCCATGTCCCGTTATACCGCCGTGCAAGAAACGGAGGGAACCACCACCCTGCTACTACCCCTGTATGCCGATGTGTCCCTGCCCATACCCTCAGTGGAACACTACTCCACGAACCCAGCTGGCACTGGAATCTTCAACTTCTCGAAGCACAGGTCACTTTTACGTTTATATTGGCGTGCCGAATAATATCTTGGATAAGATCAAGATATAAGTGATACATTTAAAAGTCTAATCTGAAAAAAAAAATTATAATGTGAAATTTCATACGAAGTTACGAATTCATGTTGTTATTCTACTAAGTTGATTAGGTTGCTGGAAAATTATAAATTTGAGACTTTCAGGTATAAATAATACGCAATTGAAAAGGTTGGCCAGAATAATACAGTAATTAATAATGCACCATCGGTGGGTGGTATCGATGGATGGTCGGATGATTGTTATACCACCAGTAATCGATTTGTTTGCCGTCGATCGAGTTATTAAAAAAAATAATATCGATTTATAGTTATCGGATGGTCCAATAAATGAAATTCAAACTAAAATAGAAGTGAAAGTAATAATCTCAACATCGCAGCTATGTATTAGTTCGAAAACTAAAAGGTTCATTTACACATAACTTTATATTGATACTTGAATTAGATGTGTGTGTTTGGGTTTTTGTGGGTGTGTGTAACCTGTGTCGGTAGCGTGTGAAAAGCATATAGGAATTAGATAAAATTTTAGATGGAATTTTTTTTATTATTATTTATTATGTGTTTATGACTATTATATAAAACACATTATCGAGAACTCTGAAACTCGCTACTAGCACAACGTTTGTCTCCACAATACTAGCGTATAATACATAACTTTCTTACAATTAAAAAAAAAAGGCTGGTGTCTTTTGGTTATGGTTAACCATAGTTATGGTTTCATGAATTTACTGCTACTAAAATAAAAACAATCGTGTCATAGTTAACCAACTGAACAATAAATGCGTTTATATGAAGTATTTGTATGCACAGTGCTAAAAGCACTAGGTCAGTAACACATATTTAGGTCACAGTTTATTTACTGTGACTAGATCACAGGACATAGGATATATATGTATGCTAACAAATGAGAGCAGTTAGTAACGAGAGAAAATGTAATAGAAAGAGCTCGTTTAATTAAATTGTGAGCAAAATTTATCGATGGTCATATTAACGAAAATTGTTTTGTTATAAATTTAATTGAAATGCTACTCGTACTTTAAAAAAGTCTAGTCTATAAATAAATATTATGAATAATAATGATTTAAATATTAAAATAGACAATACAATAATAATAATAAATATTATGAATACAATAAACAGTATGATTTTAAACCATTCATTTTCCACGGAGCATCCCTCAACTAATAAATAATAAATGACTTCTTTACATCCTAACGCAAGCTTCGAGCGGGTGTTCCGAGTACCTTAATAAGTTTAATGATAATAAATAATTAATACTATTAGGTAAAACGTTACGGACTGAAGCGGCTGGGACAAACTACGAAACAAATGTACAGAAGACACTTCGGAAGTAAAACTATTACTATATATTTAACCCTTAACCCTTCTTGTTGTGAGAGGAGACCGGGGATCACATGTAATGGATAAATTGAAGGCGATGATGAGGTAATGATTCAAAGGATGTAATATAATTTTTTCATTACAAATACACCAAAATGCTATAAAGTAAAAAAATGAAGAAACATTAAATTAAGCTTCAACAGATACAAAAATGTAATTATACTGTAATTAAATAAAAAGATACTTACAATTAAGAAATGGCTAAAAGCTCTCAAAATTAGTAAGTTTAAGTGGCAATGGGCAGGCTACATCGCTCGAGAGACCGACAACCGTTGGAGAAACAAGGTCATCGAGTAGCGACCACGTCTCGGCAAGAAGAGCGTATGTCGCCGTCCTACCAGTTGGTCTGACGACCTGAAAAAGACAGCGGGAAGCTGCTGGAATCGGAAGGCCCAGGACCGGAAGGAGCGGCGCCGATTAGGGGAGGCTATGTCCAGCAGTGGACATCTAGAGGCTGATGATAATGAATTAAGAACCTAATTATTTTCGATCTTTACTGAAATAAGAGAAACAGCGAATGTGTGTCACGATAAAGAGGTTAAAATAAACACACGTACAAGTAAAGTAGGACTTCGAGGTAATGCACTTAGCTTGTAGGGAATAAAACCATTTGATAGTTATATCGCCTTGACTTCAAGTGGGAGAGTTTATAGAATCTTAGATTGCTCACGATCTATGCGATCTTACTGTGCGATAGTATCAGTGTCAGGTCACGGTCATTGTGTACTGACTGTATCATAATAATGATATGGTAGCGTATCATAATAATGATACAGTAGCGTATCACAATAATGATATGGTCAGTGCTTAATAACTGAAAGTTCTTCTACCTGTCTAGGACCATCGGCAGCATAGCTTTAATTTTTAAAATTCTACGGGACCTGATTGGAATGGAATTATCTGCAATACTGTGCGAAATATTATTAATGGCCGACATTTGTGCACAATTAGATTATACGGCTCTTCATTTCATAGAACATTTTAATTTCGATCCGATATTTTTTGGGCACCGCCAGCGATATGAACGTCGACGTTGTAGAAACGCGAGGATAATTGGATATTCATATTCAAGCGCTGCTTTACTGGCTACGGAAATATTCTACACTAATTTCTCATACAGTATAACGCTCGTAAAAATAACTCTAAGCATGGTTATCAACTTTCGCGCTGAAGTGAATATTTTAAATGGGTACTAGCCGCTAGTCGATCATGTTGCGGACTCTACCTTTAGAATGTATACGTACAATTTATTAAACGAAAATGGAATACAAAAAATTAACACAGGATAATGCGTAAATATAACAGAAATATCCATTTTGTCTCCTATGAGTATCGATCAACTCTCAAGCGAATGTAGCATTATTAAAACTTTCCTAATGTTTAAACCGTCGTAAACTTTATGAGAACCTTTTACTATAAGCAATAACGCATTTATACAGTAACCAGCGGTGCGATTACATAAAATATGGATTGAGTCGTTTGCAAACCAGCGATTTAAATATTTAAATCGACAGTTCATTAGTCTGACGATCGTCGGCCGCGATCCATTTCCCAGATGAATCATGGGTTTTCGATTACTATCGTGTTTCGTTTGACATACTAATTTGTATATTACACGAGTGAAACAAACAATCGAAATAATATCATTTTAGTACTGATATTAGCATTAAAAGTCGCCAATGGTTTTCCCCGTATCCTTATTTAATATCGCGTGACGAATGGTTGTAAAAAGAACTCTCGTAATTGGCCGTGGTCAGTAACGTGCTGTAATTCAGGCTCGCTCGAAGGCTCCGTTGGTGGCGGTCAAAGTAATTGTATGGTTATTTCAGTGCAAGGTTTCGGCTGAAAAACATTCACGCTATTTCCACAGTCCGTGATGCCCCAAGGACTATGAACTGGAACTATTATATTTACGTTGTGAACTAAGGAATTTAAATAGTGTGCTATGTTTTTGTGCCGCCAGCGTTTAGAAGGGTTTTACATTTTTTTATTTGTTAACAAGATGTTAGGATACATGAAAAATTTTCTCACGAGATTGGTATTAAAATAAAAAAAAAACCTTCCTTCCTAAAAATACGACGAAGAAACAGCGTTAGATATAAAAATGTAATCATCTAAATGAATAATTTATCAGAGGAGTTAGCATGATAATCTAATATATCGTGTATGCCATTCTTAACACGACGCTAGGAAAAGTACCTGACTTTTTACATCCACTTGTGATTCGTGTGCAAAAACACACTAAATCCATTTACGAGTGAGCATTATGTTTAATATGTAAGAAATCCAGTACTTTTCCTTATATTACAGCTGTGGATTTTTGTATAATAAATAAAATAAGAAATAAATAGATTACGGTTAGGTACTCAGTTTTGTGATTATTGCCCGAGTAAAAAGACGTTATAATAACATTAGCAGAATCTGTTTAAGCCGCTACTTATTAATGAAAATTTGTTTGGGATCACATT
>DWMG01003605.1:0-11721 GCA_018244855.1 Elbella merops
TTTGCATACTTGGTAGTTTTGTGTGAGGTAGCGAATAGTTGAGTATGTCTTGTTCGTCGTTTTGGTGTACAGAAACAGAAGTTTTGAAGCAAGTTCGATACAATCTATATAGTTGTTACATATTACTAAATAGGAATACCTGTCGTTCCGGTTACAAACATTTTTTCGCATTTCACAATTTACATCGGAATTTGTCAATAAGTTCTATTGTATACTTTGCATCGAATCACTGCCAGGTACTGTGCTAATATCTTAACTTTAACTAGCCGATGGACGTCATATGGTACGAAGAAAATAAAAAGAAATAAAATCACGTAGAATCCCTACATAAAGGAATATTCCTTTCGTTTCGATATTACTTGTGTCACGTTGGATTAACATTCTCAATAAACACGAAATATGCCTTCGACATCTCCACTCTACTCGTCGAGAATCTTCACTATTTATGTTTTCAAAACTATCTACTTCGATCCCCATACTCTATGTACAATATCGGATTTATACACAACCTCCTTTGAAGAGGCCTATGTTTAACAGTGAAGTAAGACAACCAACTGATAACTCTTAGGGAATTGGTAGCAATTGATCACACATGACTTAACTGCCTCGTTGGTCGAGTGGTTGCAAGCGCGACTGCCGATCGGGAGGTCCTGGGTTCAAATCCCGGGTACTATTGGATTTATCGAATTTAGAATTTCTGGTAGCGGCGCGGCGTCTTGATCTGTGCCCGGTGTATGGCAATAAACTCACCACCTACTCCATGCGACGTACCTAATGTAACTGGTGAAACGTGGGAATGTACTATACTCCTCTGCCTATTCCTTCGGGGATTACAGGCGTGATGTTACATTTGATCACAAAAGAGAAATGTTTTAAATTTGATGACAAGAGAAGTTGTACGGTATGCATATTTTAAATCAATACGAATCGTTTAAATTGACTTTTAAACAGAATACGGAAGTCCCTATAGCCCGCGCTTTAGTAAATAAAATTGCCATTCGAAAATTGAATTTATCATCTTGTAACGATTTGTGTTTGTGAAATCGTAGAGCAAAGGCCAAAGATAATAAGGTTCGCATTGAAATAATACAAAAAAAGGTTTATCGAGATACGATTTGTTTTTATCATCGAGGGATATTGGAGTGGGTGAGGTCATTATAGCAATGAAAATATTATTAGATTAAAGTATACAAATTTTCAAGTAATTTTTCAACTAATTTTTGTTTTGGTTATCGGTTCACTACCAAAATGTAAGATATTAGCAAGCTTATTCAATTCACTCATAATTATTTTTTTACTAACATCAACCCGTTCGCACTGTTCACTTTGTCCTCATAGAATTAAAAGGATTAAGACCACAGTTAGTAACATTGGCCACGTGCAATTGGCAAACTTAATATGACTTAAAGAACATTATGGAAAACGAGAAATTTACATATGTACATACATACATGTCATATGATAAAAATATATGAGTATTCAACACACCTCCTCGGAAGATTCGCAATATTGCTTTCAAAGCTTTTTATAGGTGAAATAACAAAAGAAGAGTCATGCTTACACGAGGTTTTATTTTAAGCTGGATAAAATACCTTTTATTAATCAGGCCTCGGCTGTTTTATATTCGTTAGCGCCGAAGCCTTCGAAATTCGGTGTTTAGCCTCAGGCCTTGGTAACCAACAAAGAGATCGCGGTTATGTAACCGGCAGATGTCCCCATTCCTTGGACAGATATATCCGTAACCTCAACGTGATACGTTTGGTACGAGTTTTGCACTTTGAGCGGGAAAAAGTTCATTTACCATCAGCCTGTAAGTCACCGATAATCGACAGAACGACGATATGAAAATGCTGATACGACAACATGGAAGTACCAATACGACATTGTGGAAATACTGATACAATACAATAAGGAGAATATGCGTTGTTTTATATTTCACTAATAGAATAGTTACCCGTTTAAATTGCATTTAAAATATGTATATGTTTAAACCAAGAAAATATATCTACACAAAATATTGTTCATTTATATCATATACTTAAAATATTGTTCATTTATTTCATTATTAGAATGTGGTAAACATTAAGTATGAATGAAAGTTTTCTTAAATAAAGATCAAATGTGGACTGCAAGGCCAATGAATGGTAAAGTATCACAATAATTATTGAGTGATAGTGGAGTTAGAAATCTTCAGAACCGGCGAGCATTTAATATGAAACTGATGTATTAAGGTATGGTAGTAGAAATTTGGCATTCATTGCTCTCTGCCTATCTCTTAAGGAGGCACCTGGTGTGATGATATAATATTAAAAAGATCGCGTCAATCTCTGACTTGGAGCGGTTAATTCGTCTCACGAGCGCCGGTGAAACCTCTTACGCGTTCGTTGACAGCGCGCAAAGCGTCGAATGTTCACATTGTAAGCTCACCTTTCCGAATTATTTAACGTATAAATATTGCGTAGATTAGTTCTTATATAGGTAGTGTATTTATAAAATCAGTGATAAAAATAAAGCTGTTAATAATTACGCGTATATTAAAGTTTCATCATAGAACTTAAAGGCTATAATAATTATAAGTATATTATAGTTAATACTGTCAAGCGTATATTTCCCCAAAGGTTAGGCAGAGGAGTGTAGTACCCTTCCTTTTTACCAGGTTATATATTACGTGGAATAGGGGTTGAGTCTATTTTGTAGTTCTGTGATGAAATATAAATTCATATTGGACATGTGGACTCGTCTCCACAAATGGCAAGTTTATAAAGATTGTAATTTTGTTCGTCGTTTAAATGCGTTTGTCCTCCTGCCCATCAATCCAACTTAAGAATCCCAACTTTCACTTTCACTTTATCTGTGCCAATCCTGCACCATAGCCCTGCCGTCCTCAAGTCATAAATTATTACTGACTAAGAAATGGCATGGTGACTGGTGCTACTTATATTAAAAATTAAAATGTAAGTAATGTTATTTCTATTTCACATTGTTATTTAGCAACACGTTTAAAATGATACGCCATATTAATTAATTTTATGAATGGTGAATGAACCAATGGTTTGGTAGCCACAATCATCCGTAAATAACAAAAAATTCAACTATAATAATATATATGGAAAAATATGTCTTGGGACATCTCACACACGGCTGTCTGATCTCAAAATAGGCAGAGCCTGTGCCATACTAATTAGACAGCTGATACACGCAGGTAATTCATTTCTAAATGTATATGTACATAGATTATTGTGCACGCATACATTGATAATTTTACACACAGACACAGAACAAACACTCATACTCGTCGTATAAACTTATGGTTGTCACACAAAATAAAATTTTGCCCTGGGCGAGAATTGAATATATGTACATCTTCCGGCTCGGTAGTCAGGCTTGCTAGTCACCGAACCAAGAGCCTAGTCAATAAAAAAACCTTCACACGGACCACACGACTATTGGAACGACTAATTGCTAAATCGTTGTGTTCGTTCTTTTCTGAAATCGCTGAAATGCAATAGGATTGCAAACCTTTTATTACGCGTCAAAGATATTCATTCTGTAGATGTAGAGTCGCCGTCTGGGTCTTGTTTTATCATGGCCAAGTAATTAAAGGAGAGTGAAGTAACAGAATTGAAAAGTCATACATAGCCCACTCACATCAGGCGATGCAATGAACGTGTTTCTGACCTCATAAAGAATGTTAGTTCATTTGAGATTATTACGTTTATGGATTAAACTTCGAAATATTTGACATCGCGAAGGTACTCGTAGTTAATCTATTTTTCGTATTTAAAAAAAATAAATTTAGTGATGTTACTTTATGTAATTGAAGTTTTTTTTTAAATTGCTAAATTTAGTTGTATCAACAATATATACCTAATATCTAAATATTGATCCAAATGTAAGATGAACTAAGGTAATGTTTATAAATAAGAAATGTTATTATAAAACATAATTTTCCACACCAAAAATAGGAGAGACTGTGGAAATAAAACAAAGTTGATTATGAAGATAAAAATAAGATAATACTAGTTAACAGCACGGTTACATTCCAGCTAGTCAGCGAGTTTGAGAACCACTTGCAAATGCGTTTAAAAGTTAAATCCAAAGTTATCCAGAGTTCACGTAGGTGATATGTATTTGAACTTTGTTCTGGTCGTAAATCTCACGGTAAGAAGTAGAGTTCGTTTTGTCGGATTGGACAGGAAATGTAATTGCTCTCACCAACAGGATTGGAAATGAAATAGCTACAAGTTTAACGCTGAGGCTTACTTTGCGCTCAGCTGTTTGATCCAATGGTTGGTGATTCTGATTGCTGAAGCGAAGGTTTTCGAAACAGAAACATACCTATACATTATGTAACATTAGTCCTCCTCGCCTTAACCCTCTCATCCTAAAAGGAGATCCGTGTGCCAGCAGAGGAAAAATAAAAGCACGAGAAAAAAAATGTATACATGTGTTGCCGACGTATAGTATTTACGGTAGGGAAAAATGACACTATGATCCAGTATGACCAAGACTGCGTAATGTCGGTAAAAGAATTGTACGTCGATTATGAATCTGCAACAGTTAGAAAATTATTTCCAACGTGCGCGGCCGCCGAGGTTGTCGTTGCAATATTTTGTTTACTTAATTCATTTATAACTACATGCCATATAATTATTTACAAAAGTCGGACTTAGTGACTAGTGATGTTTATCTAGTATGCACATTTAGTTATTATTAAAAGTAATTTATTGACAAGACTTAATTATTTAACAAATATGTTCTATATTACATTTGTTAGCGTCTGTTTTTGCACAGCGGTCGCACAAGAAAGAGAGGGTACGTTGTCTGTTGTAACTGGTAACACAGGTAAGTGATACGACGGTGAATAGTGACCGGGTCGGTGTGGGTTGGGGAAAGACTATTTATTAGAACCGGTTTCGCTTGCCCTCGTTGCGCCTACACTTGTTACGTTCATACAATTTCTATTCGTTCTACAACTGTTATTTTGTTGTGTCCAAAACTTAATATTCACCATCAACGTCACTGTGACAGAATTAATGCAATGTTATATGAATGCATCTGTTTCAGTTGTTATTATATTAACATAACATCATGACTGTATTCCTCCAAAGGGGTAGACAGAGGAGCTTAGTCCATACCCATGAGTCACGGTGACAATATCTAGATAATATCTATAATATTCTTTAACGACATTTTGTGGCAATTTTATCCACCGCCCTCTAATCCCCAACTAGAGATAGCCGGTGCTATGGTAACCATGCGAATGATAAACAACATAATTTAATTTCCCAAATACATTCTTATATAGATATTACATTAAAAAAACATAAAAATGTATGTCACACCAAACTCGAAAACGATAAGAGCCATTTTGAACGACCTACAAACTGAAATTGAATATGAAATTTTCTGAATACCCACACATATAGTCAATTCGCGTTCTCGTGTTGGAACTTATTCGACTTACAATAGAGTTTTATTGAATTTTTCTTCAATGTACCGCATATTGAATGGAACCTACGATTTCAATATAAGTGACTGTGTGTAGCTATTGTTACAAGGTTTTTTTTATTAACATGATCACGGTAGAACGATGTAGAGAGATTAGATTTACAAGTTTTAAACCATGTGCAGTATGATTTCACGTATTCTGTACCACGATTCGATCTCTCTGAATTATCTCTACAAATGAGCCACGGCAGTAACGCCGCGCATTCAAATTTCGCTCCAAGGAACGTTTAATATTCATTTTATTAAAAATAAGATGAATAATGTACATACGCAGTACAATAACTCTACAAAGGAGAGAGTTCGAAACTAGGCAAATGTTGCTTTCCAAGTTCGGTTTCACTTTGCATTTGCTTAATCTGTGTTTTCTATTATTTCGTTGATTAAGTGTTCTCGTTTAAACATGGAACATTAAAAAAAACTTGGAAACCGATCAAACTAAAGGTTTAATATTAATAGGTCGTCACACCGATGAGAAACATAACAAATTAATATTCAACACGTTAATGTAATTCTCACGACTCTGTATCTAAATGACATGTTTATCGAAAACCTGTATCTCATATCAGTTTCTAGACCTTCGTCAGCTGTCTCTGCCAATGGCAATGTATTCAAAAATTTTAATAACTGGAAACAACTTCAATTATCACAAAAAAATATTTTAAAGAAAAAAACAGAAACGTCTGAAAAGGAGACTGGTGGGTAATTACACTCGTGGTGTTTAACACCATGATGAACAACAATCTATTTGTTCACAAACAAATATTTGTTTTAGCTGTCAATCGAACCCACGTCCCAATCCGTAGTTAGGACCAATGTCCCCTTGATCAATAGACCAGTTTCTTTGATTACATACAATTTATCTTCATCTATGCTTCATCATCATCAGCCTATCTCAGTCCACTGCTGGACATAGGCCTCCCCCAAAGGGGGTTTTATTATTATTTATTACGGCCCCCCCAGGGGGGGCCCGTCATCTCCACGATGGGCAGGCGTGTTAGAGCGGATTCTATGCTTATTTAGAAGAAAAGGAGTGTATGTAAAATAACCAAATAACATGAAATATAACGTGTAAGCAAGTATAATACAGTAACAGTCAAACTGATACACGGTTTGTTTATTTGTTATAATATGCAATGAGTATGTCCAGCGCGGCGCCTGCGCCCCGCTGCATTGTAAACTGTTTTCCGCTTCGTGACATCCCTGACACTTTACGTGTCCAGCTTGACTACACTTTATCTGTATTGATATTACAGCTCGTTTTACTACCCCGTTGGGCTAAGAGTCGCCGGTGCGACTGCTGGTCTAGACGTCTTGGGTTGGATCCTAGTGTCGGGCAGTTTTCTTGTGTATAGCAATAGGCTAACCCTATATTATTCAATGGGAATGTAATATATCTGATGAAATTTGAGGATACAACATTCCTCTGCTTACCCTTTCGGGGAAATACAGGCGTAACGTAATGTATAATTATTATATTTACATATTTAATCGTTTAGACACAATGATAAAGTAAAAGTACCATGCGCCTATTTCTATAGGAATTTCTTCCAAGAGATCGGCACCTGAGAAAGTGGCTATTCACGAGCATTAGCAAATAAACGAACACACTGTACATATCATTATATATTAAAACATGGGAAACAATTTTGTACCTCCTTTTAAGGATATCGCGTGCACCGAGGAGTTTGAAATTATACAATAGGGCAGGAGCCCAGAAAGCGCAGAAAGCCTAGAGTTTCATATGATATATGTTACAAATGAGCGGAATGAAATAAAACATTCATATTTACGTTTACTGTGAACGTAATACAAATATAGTAGTCTATGGTCAAATAGCAGTACGTAGTAGAGACTTGAGGCATTCAAATAATAATTTTCATAAAGTTCAAACTTAAATTTTAATTAATCACGGTCGAATTTAATAACATTTGTGGGCCAATAAATACTCTGTACACTTATTTATATGATACTACAAATAGAGTATTTCTACTGGCAGTTAAAACTAATATACATATACGTTTCCCTGTTACACCTTGGGCTGTCTCCGCTCAGTCCTACATGAAAGCGAAGATCACTCAGTATAGAGAAGGGGTAATTTTTCAAATATTAATTTCACATATAAACATACTGTATTCAACTATAAAATATTAACGTATTGTTGTTACACATGTATTAGTTCTAGCCAGCAATGAGCCCAAAACGCAATACGTGCGAGCAATATCGGTGCCATTTTGTCACGATTCCAATTTAATCTATCCGTTTCGTGTCATTATTGATGTTCGCGAAATTTGCCTAAAATGTTGGTAACGTTTAAACTAGGTTTGAAACCAAGCTGGCTTGACAACAACATGGAAAACAACGTATGTAACGTTTATTATATTGTCATTTTATTATAAACAGTAAAACAGTGACATCGTATGACACCAGCGAACAATACGGTGACTCATCTATTGTTATATCGACACATGACAGAATAATATGGAAACTTTGTGTATTGATTAGCATGTCCATTATAATGCAGTCGTTTTATTAATACTTCGTAGAAATCTTCATTATGATTACCACAGTTCGCATTATGCGAATTACGATTTTGAAATTGGAATTATTAAAAGTATTTGACAGATATTCAACGAATTCGATTTCTCAAAATGTTTCAGCATTGCTGAATCTGAACATCTATAACTTTTCCATGTGTCTGCGAATTTTTATTCTAATTTTAAAACTAAAACTTTGTTTTGTTTCGCATATAGATATATATCATCGACGCTGTTAAAGTTCTAGTCGAATGATATAACAAAACTTTTATCTCTAACTGCAACAATACACTCGCATGCAAACCTGGCAGGAAATAGCCGCGCAAAAAAAGCTTCGCTTTCAAACTTGGAACAGAACCCATTGACGTATCTTTATTTATTGAAACAGGAAGGGGAACTACGTGACTGCTGTCACTATGGCGACAGACTATAAACACCGGACAGAGACTATCTGATGAATCAATGCGTACTTGCTCACCCTGAAATCTATCTCTTTCCACACGCAATGTTACTCGTGTGCGACAGAGCCAGATGTAGGAGCACGGGTGAATGGGTGCTTTTTGTTTGTAAACCCGCATGATTTATAGACTATTTGGTTCAATGCTTGTAGATTGTATGTTTTGAACAGGTTTTACGAGTCACTGACCGCTCGAGCTGATAAATTAATG
The DNA here is from genome assembly GCA_018244855.1 of Elbella merops. Lineage (NCBI taxonomy): Eukaryota > Metazoa > Arthropoda > Insecta > Lepidoptera > Hesperiidae > Elbella > Elbella merops. Next base: position 8,714 of record DWMG01003605.1, read on the forward strand.
ATTTTTTGAAATCCATGCAATAAATGGAGACCAGAGGTCAACGTGGACAGTTAGGTTATTAATTCACAAACATCCGAAATCCTACCGTTCTTCAATATTTTTTTTATTATATGACAGGCTAGCGTTTGGCCGCGATCTCACTTGATGGAAAAAACTAATACATCTTAAGACCTATGCCTATGCATGCCTATTCATTCACCCTTGGTTTGGAGAGTCCTAGGTTATGTGTATCCAGAAACACAGACAGATTATTATTGACATTGAATAATCTAATAAGAAAAATTACGATGTAACGATTATAATAGTAATAATCATATTTATGTTAAGTACTAAGTAAAGGAGGAGGAAAATCATCTTTAACGAATAATGACGATATTTACTTCACGTGCCATACAATTATGTAGGAGATTATTATTAGCATTTTAAATAGTACTTTGCGTAGCGCGCAGTCTTAGCACATTACCGAGCTGTATCCAATGTGATATTAAAATGTGTAATGATCCATTCGATGTACCTATATACATAAGTTTAAATGTTGCTATTAATAACAAAATATTTATACTTATGTCTATAGGTACATCGAACCATGCATCCGCAAAAATGAAGATGTCGTCAGGCTACCGTGTCGTTCGAGAACAACCCCTGCAGCAATAAAATTTGTAATATACACATAAGCCTTTTCCATGGGACGTAAATGTAACTACTGAAACGTGGGAGTGTACTACACTCCTCTGCCTACCCTTTCGGGGATTACAGGCATGATGTTACACATAAGCGAAAGTCGGCACAATATCCCTTTCCATGTGTACTGTATTATTATTTAGACACACTAATGTACTGTATGTAATGCGACCATTTCAGTCGTCGAGAGTAGCCACATATCTGTGACCAAGTTTTAATTGAGCGGAAGCAATGCTGCAGTTAGCAGCCAGTGATTAATGTAGTACACACTATGAGAATTATTACCCAAGAATCATGTTAGTACAGTGAATTAATAGTCTTATTATATCTAATAGTAATTGGACTAATATCAGTATCTATACCTATAGTTCGGTTTGGTGTTGATTGCGGTCTATGGACGACAATGGCCAGTTGTGACTGCTGTCTGCTCATTTGTACTATCAACAAAACAAAAGCGTGCTCATTAAATCGGTTTTCCATGTATACTCTATTCGAATAAAGAAATTTCATAGTCTCATTCTGAATGTTGCCATTTGAAATTGTAACCGCATAACAGTTTTGTTATCATTATATTTGACAAAAGGTGCTCTACATTTTTATGAAAATAATCAAAAATTTTAGTTCATACATAATAAATAGGGTAGAGATTATAAGTGTTTGTTAAGTCACACTTATTTTTGAACACTGAACGATTGTGACTTTTTTTCGAAAAGGAGAGTTTATCCAAATTTTCCCTACGTAAAGTAACATTTTTATCTATAATACACTACTCCTTATGTGATTAGTAAAGTAATATTTTATAAAATCTGTTTCAGGATCGATGCATAATGCAGGATTGATTATCAATGAATGTATTTCCTAAATAATAAATAACGATATCATTGAAACTATTTTATGTCACAAAAGCAAATAGTTCTAATGGAAGTAAACGTTAATAATGTCATAATGGCCAGCAATGGGATATAAAAATATATCAAACCTTTTTGTTAACTGGACGATACAATTTTAGTATCGTAGTACAATTATGTTGTATTATTTGTTTCATACGTTCTATTACATTGCGTTTATGTAAAAAACTACATAGTGTCATTTTCTATAATACTGTTATTTAGGTAATGGGGCCAAAGCCCTAGAATCCGAATTGAGAAAAAAGTTGTCGCGGGAAGGATTTACAACGGGCAAGGCCTCGTTAGCGCGTCTGTGTAGCAGTACTTAGCTGAAACGTTAAAAAGTGTACAAGGCTTCTTTCCGCTCTCGCCAACATCCCATTGTGATTAGTGTTCAGGCTGCGAATTTTGTTTGATTTCTTGCCTTAGCAAAACGCAATTTTTTCACAATTTTTTACGTTTATTGGAAAAACATTAGCGCAAAGTCAGCTGATTCTGATATATTTTTTAGTTCAAAGACATTATTTTAGCCACGCAAAAATGTTGTAATAAATTGTATTAAAAATGTGATATTTCCTTTTTTGTCCTCTTTTTATTCTGAGTTTAAAAAAGAGATAAATCTAAATGATTATGTCTTTGATTTGAAATATATACATTAGTACCTGGCTGAATGTAAATAATAAAACAGATCACGATTCTCTTCTCCAGATGTAATGGGAGATCGCAACAAAAATGTGAGCTAAAGCGCCCAAAGGTATAAATCTCTCGAATTAGCGGTGTAAGTACGTTGCCGTACGTTACTCCGAGTGCCTGAGATCCACCCGTAACACCCAGTAATAGTTAATGAGGGGTATGTTTCCATATATTATTCACCCAAAACTCATTTGGTTTACCTACACGATCAACGAGCGAAGCCAACGTTCTGTGTAAGTAGATTTTTATAAAAAGTGATGCTACTCACGTGTGTTCACTTTCAGCACAGCTTTTGACGGAGATGGCAACTTCACCCGCAGTTGAATATATGGTCCATTGTGGGAGAGTCTTCCTAGTGTATTTAGTTCACTTTTCTTTTTTTTACTTTCACGCATGTATTCCTCGAACGGATAGGCATAGAAGCGTGGTACTCTCACATTTCTTCAACTATCTTACATGTCCTATAGAATAGAGGGTTAGCCTATTGCCATATACAAGAAAACGTTGTTTGACCCGGGAATCGACTCCAAGACCTCTCGATTGGCAGTCGCACTTGCAACCACACGACCAATGAGGTAGACTTTAAACATATCGTTAAAGGATTGTCTCAAGGAATGCAGTGGCAACTGACCACTAGGTGATGGTGATTGTAAATGTACCGGCTTAACAAACGTACGTTTTTCGGGGTGGCCCGACTAGTTTCGGACCTGTACGAGGTCCTTCCTCATGAGCTCCCGGCGCTTGCAG
>DWMG01003606.1:0-11721 GCA_018244855.1 Elbella merops
TCTGTTGGTTTATAAACACAATAAGTTTAAGAATATTCATATTTTTTTGTTTTACTATCTTTTCGTTCAATTTAAGTAAAAACACAACCTCGGTCAACAAACAAACGCGGGTGCATAAGTTTTAAACTTATGCACCCGCGTTTTTTCCTTCACCACCTCGAAAAATTCGAATATAACAATAAACATGCCGCGTACTTGTTATCGCGTCACTGTTAAAATGAAAATATTGCTAAATTGTCTATCGTCTTTTTGATGATGACATTTTTTGTTGATCAATCAAATATATAACCAAAACTACAAGTGAAAAACAACACAGTAAAAACTGAGAAACAAATACAAATTGACACGCGCGATAACACCCGAACGCCCCCGAGTTGTTTCGATCTCCCCTCACGTGCGATAACTGCTGAAAGTTTCCGAATATTTCCGATCACGTTCACCGCGCTTATATTCAAATCAAACTGATGGCGTTATGTACCGCGATAAAGGGCCGAATATCCGGCGCTCCGGCTTAGAAGCTTACCAAATATCTGGTATCCGGCCAAACCACTGTCCGTTTCATAACTAGTATTGACCCCTATTCTAGTGTCGTTGTGCTTTTGCCACTTTAATGGAAGTGCATTCGTGCCTGTACTGTAGAAATCATGGGACTGGAATCGTGAACCCGAGACGATTGTTATTGTTTACGGTCAATAAGTTACTCCATGAATAGGGTACCTCATAAGCTGCCTAACTTCTTCGCCTCTACAGTACTATATTATCATTTCAGTTAAAGGCTACTGCTAATTCCGATGTATGTTAGTATGAGTTAGCTTTCACTATAACTTAAAATTCATAAATATCTAAAAATATTTTATTTCATAGATAATAACTGCATCGGTTCTATTTTTCTGCGTTAACTCAAATTAATAATTTTTACATGGATCGATATAATTTAAATCACACATCGTAAATTTTCTCTCTCTTCCTTAATCTCCATCCTAGGCGATTCAAGAGCAACGGTGATTAGAGCTACTACGGATTCTCCCCTGTCGCCCGTCGGCTCCGGGAACGGAGGCAACGGCAGCAGCGACGTGTGGGCGCCCAGGAATGTTCTGGATGCTCTCTTAGGAGCGCCAAGACCTGCTAGACGACCGGACTTTGCAGGCCGAATGGCAGCTGGCAATAGGATAGCGACGCTCTATCCCCAACTCCAGCAAGATAGTGATCAGCATTAATTGAATTATTTATATGTACTGATAGTAAAATAAATGTACTTTAAGTTTTAATTATAGTTACTTATTGTTTGTGCCAAAAGGATATAAAAACTTTATCCCCAGTAACAAGATGGATACCAGCAGTAATAGAATATTAAGTACTGATAGTAAAATAACAAATTGCAACTTTAAAATTTAATACTTATTTTTTATTCCAAACCAATTTTTTAGTCCAAACGTTTAGTTTGCCTACTATCATTATTTTTAAAAGCAATAAGCTCGCGTTATTAGCGGGTTCAGTAAACGCTTTTTGTTTTATTTTTTCACATAACATTTTGCAAAATATTGTAGGGTGCAGCATCTTTTCATGGACCTACGCACAACGCACAAATTTTGTCAGAATGGGTCCAGCAATTTAGAAGTTAAGTGCCATCCACATGTACAGAAAAATTACAAGGTTAAGTAAAGTAAAAATCATTATAATTAATTGTTTATAAGAGGTCAGGTTTTGTGGTAGAATTAATCAGTCAACAAATCAGGGTATTTTAGAATACTTACACAATCACACAACATACGTCATTCCGTAATTTAAATCAGGTAAGAACTTTTGAGGCCTATGTCCAGCAGTGGACTGAGATAGGCTGATAATGATGATGATGAAGAATTTTTGAAGATGGACAAATTGCAAATTTATGCTTTTTTAGCTATAAGTATGTGTGGTTCATATTAGTTTAATAGTAATCATATATCTATAAACAAAAAATATTTACCAGCATATATTGTCTCAACCCATATTTTAAACCGTTAAGTGATAATTTTTAGTAAATTTTGAATACACGATTTTTTTTACTTTTATTACTATGTCATTACACAATTAGAAGTGAAGACAATTTTTTTCACCCACCCGATACAATCTTTCAGCCTCTATTTGATATTCTTAGAGAATCACTTAAAACGCTTTTTTACTGCTTCCCTAGATTATAAAGGGGGTGAAGGGGGCTCAAAAAAATTAAAATTACGTCACGTAATTATGGACACTCCTTAACTACAATCCCAATTTACATTTTCATAGTACGCTTACGCTTTGATGAATTAGTCATACGAAAAAGCCCTTCCTCTATTAATATTATTTTAGTTTTCATATCATTGGACTGGGGAGGGTAACACTAAGTATGTATAACCCTTATAACCGGAGTAATTATCTCCAATCGTTATGAAATCTGGCAACCTTTATTTAACCAGCACGGTACACTATGTAACTGGTTCGTCTAACACCTTATCCTTGGAGATATATGAATAAAAACTATAAATATGGTCATGATATGATTTGTAAAGTATTTTCATACTACATGTAATTTACTATTTACACTGCACTGCACTACACTACACTAAAATACGAAGGTTGGGAATGACGATGCAATGAAAAAGCCAACATTATAAAATTAATATCTTATATTTGTTCAATAAAAACTACATTGTGGGCCCGTGTGCCCGGCGCCCGGGTAACACGACCTTTGTATTATCTTGTTGCATATAAACTTTAAACTCTGCGGGCAGACTGTGTCATAAGGCAATGGTGAGAGTGGTCATGGCAGACCCCTCGCCGCCAACGTACTCCACTCGTTACAATTATTGGAATGTCACGCGGGATGCGAACGATCGAACGACAAAAATCATTACAAACGAAACTAACCCTAGGCCCTGCCGCGACCCGCCCCTCGGTATCACGCTCGCGGCACATCGCACAATCTCAGACACTCAGGGGGCGGGCGGCGAGTCCGTTCCGTTCGAAACGCATCCGAGAAATCAATTACATCAATTACCCTATAAAACTTACAAAAATCGACCGGTAGTACTCTTAAAACTTAGGGCTAAGTTAAAATTAAACGGAATTGAAAAATAAATTACCTAGGTACAATATTTAAGTCTAGAAAGCTATGTATAGGCGGGCGAGGGGGTCGCGCTGCCGTCAGTGCGTGGCCTCGCGCAGCTTCTTGGGCGGCGCCGCGTCCGTCGCGTCGCCCGCCGCGTCCAGCGAGCTCTCCTCCGCCGAGCTCGCTTCTTCCAGTTGTCTGCACCCGACATACAACTCTTTACACCGCCATTACACTTAAAAACACTGTGGTGTGAAATTCCCAACCAGAATAAATAAACACTTGTGTGTTTAACACAAACATTTGTTATGTTGGCATAAAAGTAAGTATATACATATGTAGTTTATCATTCGTTTGGTTAGAATAACACAAGCTCTCTTGATGCTTACTTCGTTATCAGAAGCCGCGGGTGGAGATATCCCACGATATTGTTATTATAAATGATATTAAATATATTACCGTGTAAATCATTATAGTTTTGCATCATGTCGTTACCGTTAATTGTGTTGGGATTTAACACGACTTTACTTTTTTACTTACATTGTAAAGCATGCTGGCAATTCAAAAGATAAATACATAAATTAAAATATCTTTATTTCCAAGCGCAAAATGAGTTGACAATGGTTGGAGATGAAGAGCTCAAAACTAAGATCAGTGGCGTGCTATTGGAAAGGCCCATGTCTAGCAATGGACGGAAACAGGATGATGATGATTATGATGATGTCCAAGTATACTTTTTATTACATAATTATCATTGCAAGAGCTAGCTGTAGTTGGTAAAGCTTACCACATCTAAAAGGTATAACGAAGAAAATGTTTGTAATAGTGTATCACAGTAGGAACTCAGTGTGAGTCATGACCGTCATGAATCAAGAAACTGATGTTCAAATAGCTGCTCGCTGTGTAAGCCGTGTGCATTTGAACTTAGGTACTTTAGTGTTTGAAGATCGACAAACTAATTTTATTCTTTTCTTTATCGAACCATCATCGTCAGCAAATCTCCATTAGTTGCTGGACATGAGTATTTCTATTAGCACGCCATTGAGCTCGGTTTTTCAACTATTTGTTTCCAACCGCTGCCAGCCACTTTGCATATATCACCACTTCACCTAGCTGGAGGTTATCCTATTCTACGTTTGCAAAAAATAAATTAGCCTGGTGATAGTAAATGCTGGTAGCTCACCGTTTGGCGCGCGGCGTGCTGAAGGCGGAGTCGGAGTTGTCGGAGGGGGAGGCGGGGGTGGCTGGCGACGCGGCCTTCGCGTCCAGGGAGTCTTCCGTGCAAGAGGTGGTCGTGTCTTCGTTTACTGAATCCAAGAGTTTGCCTGCAAGAATCAAAGACAGTTTGAAATAATCAATGGAATACAAAATTCAGTCAAAATGTTGGTTAATTCATACTTTTGGTAAAAGCTGGTTATGTATACCAAAAATATGCAAAGAATTATAATGTAACAGTATAAAGCTGATTTTGTTTAAGGATGGTATTAGCTCAATTGAAAATTTTGTCAATAAATGAAATACAAAAAAAAATTGCAAATTACTATCTATATAAATAACATTTACCATTGCCATTTGTCGAAGGTGGTTCCAAATTGCTTTCATCACTTGGTGGTAGTGGTGAGCCACCGTTTGTGGGTGCCACTGTTAATGTGTTGGGCTCTTTGCCGAGGAGTTCTGGCTGCAAGTCTGATACAATATTGTGTGTCCATACTGCGAGTTCTACCATATGAGGTGACCACTTCTTGCCGCAGCCATTTTGTTCCTGATAAGAATGCAGAAATTCTATTAAATACACAGTTATCAATACCATCAACACTTTTATTGTTCCATTGTTGGATAAGGATCTGCTTTTACACTGGCAAAATTGTTGAAATTTTGAATGTAACTTGTGTTAGGGAATTATTAATCCCTAGTAAAATTGGATCTTATTCACGATGAATAGTTGAAACCAAGAAACGTAATTCTGTTTTCATGTCTAGCTCTAACAATAAACCAAGAAACTTGCTATCAATCATTACTTTATCCCATTGTGTAAACCTCCATAAAACCATGGATTGAAGAATAGAGACACTTAGAACTTAGAAACAATAGTGCAGTAAAAAATTCCAAGTGCTAACACTATGGTATTATTTACTTGAATGATGATAATTGCACTTTGTGGAAAGAAGATTTTTTGTAGTGATTGTCGAAATATAGATAAGTTTTACTGAAATAATGTGGATTTCCAATTTGTGTGATATTCAAATGTAATTAAGGGTTCTTGCCCTTGTGTTCAGAAGATTGTATGATTTGGCAACACTTTCGTCACTAATTTTAATTTGCCGTCATCTATCAGCAATATTATTAATTGGAAGTTCTTCTCCTCGAAATTGCCCAATCATAAAACATTAAAAATTCCTAGGGCAAGATGATAATTTCGAAAATCTTACCAAAAATGCCCTAATGTCTATTTAGTGATATATATATTAAAAAAGAACACACAACAAAATTTCTCACCATATTTAACCTATCACAGACATTTCTAATATGGTTTACAAAATTGAGGTATTCCTTGGCAGTGTAATCGCTACCCTCCATTTCAGGGATAGCCTGTAAGCATTCGTCGGCCATGAAGGGAGCTATGTCTGGACAGGCCGCTGCGAGTAGTGCTGATGCTGTCGCCGTGCCCACACCCTTCAAGTTACTGAGAGCAGTCATAGCTGATTCAATATTGGGCAGTTTTCGAAAAGCTTTCTTTGTTTCTTGCATTACTGCTCTAGGTGTGTTCACTTTTATAAGATATGATAGCTGTGGATAAAATTTCCCTCTCTGTGAAAGAAAAGAGGTTTTTGTTAAAAAATAACGAATTTAATTGTCCTTTAGTCATTTGTGTTATGACTCCTCTCTTTAAGTTTTTTATCAACAATTCTGGACTCCACAACACCTTCAAAAACATCATGGAAAACCCTAAGATATTATCATGTTATTGTATTTTCCTTAAAAACACAATCTCATAAAATCAGTTGTGTGCATTGCCCTAGAGAGCTCAAGACTGAGAATTAAATGTAAACCATTAAGCTATTATTGCACATACATGGAAATTAACAGTTGCATTTCTTTACAGAAACTATTATGATAAATCAATTTGTTTGCAAACATAGTATTTATAGAAATTTAATAGAGCCTTAACTACATTAAAAAATAAACTCAGTGAGTCATGTCAACATGCTTTATTTAGTAATCAATTGTGACTACACAGATAATCATTATGTCATATCATTTATGTGTAGTGACATATATTGATGCAATATAAAGTTTATGTATTTGCATTTGGACTCTTTTTTTTTTTTCATTTTTATTTTCACTGTATACAAAAGAGTTAAATGAAGTAAATTTAGGACATATTGTTTATTGTAATATTATAAGTAACCATTATTGTGGATACTTTTATAAAAACTATTTTAACACATTTTGAGAGGAGGCATTGCCCATTATTCATCTGATATGTGTTTTAAAGAGAATATTTCTATAAAATCTAATACAATGGCATAATGTTATACATACTGCTTGTTTCCATTTCATAAGCTGTACCAATTCTTCATGTATCATGTGTGCATCTTTACCCCTTGATTTGATTTTCTTCGGCAATTCATTTTGATACCTGAAATGATTAAAAATCCATTGTTTATGCTTATTTTAATATGGTGCTTATTATTGACTTTTGTTTGGTTGTTTTTGGTTTTGCCTTATTGACTTTATTTATTTAAATAATAAAAATTATTTATTTAAATAATAAGTATAATTTATTTATATAATAAAAAAAATTATTTAAATAATAAAAATTATTTATTCAAATAATAAAAATTAACTGTTGTCTGGAAACAAAAAGAAGTACTGAAAAAGAACATGAGCTATTTTGTTGCTAAGAATTGTTATAGAGAATTGTTTTTGTGGTTAAGATGGAAAACCAATTAAAACAAAAATTTAAATCATTAGGGCCTTTCGTTAAGGCCTTTATGACTCTTCATTTAAAAGAAAATTATTTTTTAACTTACAATTAAATTTTCCAATAACAGTAAGATTTAGGTTTACACGAATTTATGGTTATTAATTGATGATTGTTTTATCTGAAATTTAGGAATTTGTATATTTTAGTAAGACTGAGTTTCTGAATGTTTAATTTTCTTTAATTTTAATAAAAACTTCTAAAAAATTCAGACTTATCAATAGTTTAGAAGGTAAGTATTAATAGTTGTTAATATATTTACTTGTAAATTATATTATTTGAATAAATTATTAATTGGTTATGTAGTTTGAACTGTTTTGTTCTCGCGTTTCACATGTTTAATAAGTGTTTAGTTGACCAGTCAATATATGTTTAACCTTGAATTAATTAAGATAGTACGTTTAAATTTTTTTTGTACTAAAAGCTATTATACAAATAACTTTTCTAAAATATGTCACCTTTGTCACGTTAATGTAATAAATAAAATTCTTTTCTCATAGCTTCATTATGAAATAAATGGCAGGAGTGCAAAGTTGATGACTCATTGTGCACATTTTGAATGAAAAAATACTAAAAATGCATTTATACGGATAAATATTACAATGGTGAAGCATTCTTAATTACAGCCAGTAATTAACAGAAGGCTAAAATAATGGTGAAACATAATTATAAAGCCAAATGGCAAGTCACCATTTTGAGCGGATGTGAGTTGTATTCAACAAAGCATTGTATTATCTACAAGCCAACAGTTACTACAGTACAATAACAATTATTACGCTTTGTTTGTCCTGTTGTTTATTCAAGAAATGCAATAAAATAGCGGGAGAACACATACTAAAGTATTACTAAAACTTAATGCATTCCATCGACGATACGTAAGGACAGCCACCATTTTATAACGCCTAAGCGCGGCGATATTTTCCCCCACACTGACTTCAGGAAAAACGATAGTGTCAATTTGACATCGATCCCACGTGACGCAGTGATTTTAATGAGCCGTCCGCGGACTAGAGATGCAGTCCGCGAGGGAGGTAGCTATCAAATCAGTTTGCACGGATACACACACAATACAAGTTCATTGACACGCCACGGCCGCATTTTCTCCTCAGAAAGACGTTCAAACTTACCAGTTGTCCAATTTTATGAGCTCTTCGGGTTTCTTTGTTTTCAATTCAGCTTTTAGTTTAATCGCTTGTGGGTATAATTTCAAAACACTGTCAAATTGTTTTGCATCTGCCTCCAGAAAGAAAGTAGACGTGTCTTTCGCGGTAGCCATTGTGAACGTTCTAAATGTACAACACTGCGTACCTATTTAGTTAGCTATAGCGCCGAACTCGACGCGGCGGCAGCACCTGGCCAACTGGGCGCCCTCTCCCCACCCGTCGCCATCTTGTAGACTGAACCTCGTTATGACGTTCAATATTATTACTACGTGTAATTATGTTGTTTTCTAGGCGATTTCAGCTTTAATACCACTATATTTTAATAGAATACTCTTTTTTACGAAATAAAAAGCTATACAGACGATATTTCAACGTCAAACATCAAGTTATGTCAGTCGTTCTAAATAAAAAACATACTCACTCAACAAAGCAAGGTTATATCGGGCGCGTGTCGTGGCGTCGTACATTGTCTGGCCTCCATAGGGAATGTAGGGAATAGGAAAAATGAATTCCATGATGTGAAATCTCACAATTACACTGAAATAATAATATCACAGTTGAAATAAGACACTATAAAAACACAAAGTTCACGTTATGTTAGTCACGTCGACCTCGGCGCACTATCAATTTCCTTAACGTGACGCAACACACGACACCGTTCTACCAAATCGACTTTGGTAAACACGCATATTTTCCGTTGCATTGCAGTACACACTGAGCTCGGAGTAGTCATGAAGTAGTAACTAGCTATGTACATAAGGCATTTAGGTAGTACGTTGTATATATCACCGGGGTGGAACGTCACCAAACCAATCAGCTTAGTTGTTTGGATAGATCGCCTTGTTCGCTGCTCCCTCTTTTTAAATTTCATATTTTTATGTGATACCGCTTAGACAATCCGATAACGCGCTATTATGCATTATAATGCGAAACATCATTTACAGTACTTTATCTGTATTACAATAATATGTTATGATCAAATAATAACTGTTTGTCTACGTCTTATTATACTTAATATATGATTGTATTGTTTTACAGATTTAACTTTCTTTTCAGATTATCTATCATTTGTGATGCAATTACAAAACCGAAATTTGCAAACATAATTTTAATTGTGTTTGCGAATTTCGCTCATATTCAAATCCGCTAAGTAATGAATGATACTTTAATATCAGTCATTACTTAGCGGATTTGAACGCTGGACTACATAATTGTTTTCTGCTTAGCACATGTGTCAGAAAACTATTAAGTAACAAACATATACCTATGTAATTAATATTCGAATAACAAAATATATAACGATAAATATAATTTACTACAAAGCAGTTCTTTTAATACCTACATTTGATACGTCAATCGCCTAATATTTGGAAGAATTAATATTATTCGAAATATATATACCGTATTCATTGAAATATTTACGTAGTTTGGAAAGAAGTATTTATTAATAAATGAGAAAATAATCTTGTATTTCCAAATGATCTATAGACACTACGAAATAAATAATATAAATTGTTACTTATCAATGAGCCCGTTTTTTTGGAACCTAGAAGCACGACGATACAGATTTTACAAATTGTAAACGTTATTTTATAGTTGTTACGTTCCCATTGTACTAAATTGAAAATATTGGTCGGTGTGTCGGTATCAAGAAAACTGTAACATCCTATAAACCGATCAAGAAATGTCTCCATATAATATTATAATATTTTTCACATTAAGCACCTAATTATTTCCAGATCCGATGTGAAATTAATAATTTTTAATAAACTCCTGGGGGTTTAATAATAATAATTTTAAATTAGGAATTTATTTACGAAAATGGCGTTAATTGTTAGACAGGTTATTAAAAAATAGCTAAAAAATGAACGGTTTACCTGTAAAAAAATTCTTTCTATTTATAAGTACTGACGACATGAATAAAAATTGTATATTTGTGTCGCAAATAAACACACATGGTCAAGACTTAATTATAGTTTTTATTTAGTCACTTTACATTTTCTTTATGCTAATCTCTTCGGACAAAGTACTTTGTATAATTACGATAGAACTTCGGTTGCAGGTAAGTTCGTTTAAACATTAATTATAAGTAGTACGTTTTATTAAGTTGATTTAATAAGCAGTTAAAAGCACTTCTATAGGACATTTTATCGCACAATTTATAGCACCTTATACATTGTTTTTAAAAATTATGTACGTTTTTACTATCACGGATTATTTAGAAAGAATAGAAAGCTAATAAAAGAGGATAATATAATGTAGAAAAGGTAATAAAATAGTTATTTGTATGTACATTAAGACGTGGATAGATATTAGGTTCAATGTTTAAAGAAATTCATGAATGTAGAAATAGCACGTCAGGTCCGTAATGATAGACACTTGCGGAATACATTTTTATTTTTAATTTGCAAATTGCCTATTCATTTTTGTCTTACATAGTTCCAGGTTAATCATATCATGATAAAATTCGTTAATTTCAGCGTTCTGAGAGTTCTGAGTTCCATTTTTTCATAACCTGTAGCAAAAATGATTTAGCGAAACGCTTCATTCTTCTCAGAGGATTATCTGCTAGATGTGGATGGTAGCCTGCGGTACGTCTAAGGACAGTGCTCTCTACCGTAAGCCGTTTAGCTCCTAAGGGTCTTAGCCTACTAAATACTACTACTTAGACCTAGACTACTTCTCTAAGTAATGTACGAATTTTCAACTCCAAAAATTTGTCAAATAATTTGTATTTATGGTAAAAATTACTCATAGTTTACTTATGCTAAAAGTATCTACGCATAGTTTACGAGGGGCGGCTGAAAAGTTTTGAGCCTAAGTACCTTTAAGTATTACTAATAACTCGCGCAACACACTACTAAGTGCGGGTATCTTAGAGAGCACCTATATATGTCAAGTCTCATGTCATTAGTATCATTACGCTTTTTCTAATTGAACCATTAACGTCACCATGTCTGAGTCATCTGCACTTTGCACGAAATTGGAGTACAGAGCTGTTATAAAATTCCTTACAAAGAAGAATAAAACGCCGACTGAAATATTTGAAGAGATGTCAGCAGTTTCTGGAGCGTCTGTACCTTCGTTTGCGACCATAAAACGTTGGATCCGAGTGTTCAAACATGGGGGGAGTCGCTGAAAGAGGATCCGAGGTCGGACGCCTAAACACCGCCGTTACCGAAGAAAACATTGAAAAAATGAAAAAACTTGTTCTTGAAAATCGGCGAATTAAGTTGTGGCAGATAGCTGAAGCCATGGGCATCAGCAAGGAACGAATCGACGACATTTTGCATAATCACCTGCACATGAAAAAGGTGTGTGCGCGATGGGTGCCGAAAATGCTCACGCCACTGGACAAGCAGCGTCGAGTCACAACTTCACAGGAGTTTTTGGACATCTGTGGCAATAATCCTGACGATGTTTTTTCTCCCATTATTACTGTCGATGAAACATGGACTCGACAGTACCTACGATGTTGCCTCACAACACGAGTCCTCCACAGT
>DWMG01003607.1:0-11719 GCA_018244855.1 Elbella merops
ATTTGACGTCAATCAAAACAAAACAAAAGCGTGTTATGATTATCTTTGGTATGCCTTCAAGTTTATTAGAGGTCGCATGTCATTAATGAAAATAGTATGAACCCAAGTGTAATTCAATTATTTTACGTCCTGCGGAGCGGTCGGCTATCAGCTAGTTTATAATATTTTTATTGCTTAAATTGATATATACACGCAATAAAGAAATTTTAACTCAAGAATACAACGCTTAAAAAACTGGCAATTTTTAAAATCTGATTTTGCTCCAATTTGGACTTTTTTAGTATTTTTCATCCCCAGGTACAAAAATGTCTCACTACGGGAAACAGAGGCTATGGGGCTCGGTGGGATGGGGTATATTCTCACTCCTCACGGGAAGCCTCATCGATCTGTTCAGCGACGGTGCCTACAAGGACTACACCATTGCATTTATTCTCATGTTCGTGTTTATGAGTGGCGATGTAATCGTCTCGTGCTTTTTGAAAGTAAGTAATAAATTAAATATCTTGATAAATTAAATTTGAAGGGATTGATAAATATCGTATTTAAAGAACTCCAAATGATCATAAATAATTTTCATAATAATCATAAATAATTTTCATAATAGCTTTATGCTTTGAAATAAAAATATTTTGTGAAATCACCTTTGGTCATTTGATACCAAAGTAAGACTGAAGATTGCTTATGTTATAGTGTCCAGACGTGTAATATACTGCCAATATTAATATAAACATTTATTTAGAAACATAATCATAAATTAGAAATATCCATCTTCTTCCTGTACGCTATTTATGATTTCATAATAGGCAACTTTACTTACAATATAATAATGCAAGCACATTCACAGTAACGACACCCTATTAGAACATACACTTTTTGAGTATTTGCTGGTTTTTGACGTGTTTTTATTCTAAAACCTTTATTATGTGTTCCAGAATGATCCCACAAAAATGTCAGTGAACATATTGGCTGATGTGGGCACACTACTCACATCTCTGCCTACGCTAGTGTTCATGCTGTGGACCATTGGTGTGGGCCTCTGTACTGGTCTCTTGTGGAATTTCCTGTTTTGGCATCTCGAAGACATATCAGACCTGAAGTGCGATGGGTCGAACTACATCAAGACATTACAAGGTCTAGTCAGCGCTATACAAACCTTCTGTGGAGAGATACCCTTCATGTTTGTTTCTGGTGAGAATTCATTTTCTTGTATATTTTTTCTACCTAAATTATACCTACTTCATAAGATTTCTACCTTCATAAGCTTCCTACATTCATAAGCTACCTTACCTTATAAACTTATCAATGCCCAAGCTGAAATTTCCTTAATTCTCAGGGAACTCCTGAGAAAGTTAATTGGTAGTTTATGAATATATTAGCATAGGCATTCAGCATAGGCTCAACTACTTAGACCTCATTAATAATTATTAATGAATGGTGGTTATCCTATCACTTAGACCACGTCTCGGCAAACGTAGCTAGCGTAGGACGCCCTCCAGCTAGGTAGAGTGACGATATACACAGAGTGGTTGGCAGCAGTTGGATGCGACGAGCTGAACTTCGACCTCAGTGTGTGTCCAGCAGTAGACAGAAGTAGGCTGATGATGACAATCCAATCAATAAGTCAGTTGAACTTACGTGTCCAAGTACATACAGATGTTTACATTGTTAGTTTCTATATAAACCTTTTATGTCGGAGGTTTGAACTTCGAATCCATATTGCAAAAATATCATTATATACATATATCATTGAGTTTTTTAGATTAGTATTTTTCGCTTATAAGATTTCAAGAAAAAAATACAAAAACAACTATTTCTAAATATTTAAACCCCAACATTTCTTTTCCAGGGTTTATTCTCCGTAAGTTGGGCCACGTGAACATGATGAGTTTAGTTCTGTTCGCCTTCGGTGTCCGCTACATTCTGTATTCATTGCTCACCAACCCCTGGTGGACGCTGCCCATCGAGATGTTCCAAGGCATTACCTTCGGCATGTTCTACCCCACGATGACGTCATACGCCAATGTAGTCTCTCCACCTGGAACCGAAACTACAGTACAAGTGAGATGTTTTAACATGATACAAATAAATATTCAACGCTCAGTTTGAATATTAAGATATTATTACCAAACAGAATGCCTCAAGGCCTTTTGCTTGCCCTATCATAATACCACATTTTTGGCAAAAAATATAAAGAAGAAAACAACTATATGCCGTGTTTAATATAAAGTGATTACTGCAGGTCTAGGACTAAATCACGGATCCCTGTTAACCTTGAGAATCGTATTAATATTTTAATACCCTATATACAATATTTTTCGAACCGTGCACATTTATGTTAATGTAAAGGGGCAGAAATAGTTAGGGCCGTGGCACCTCGGTGATAAACATTTTCTACTCTAAGTTAATAATAGATTTCTATTACATAAGAAATCCTTCGTTTTATTTCCATTTAAAAGTAGCTTTTGACTTTATTAAATTGTTTTTCTAAATTTTCGTCTTTAATAAATTATATTTTAAAATATTTTCAGGGACTCGTCGGTGCAATATTTGAAGGCGTCGGTACGTCTCTGGGTAGCTTCATTGGCGGGCGTTTATATGAGACGTACGGTGGATGGAACACATTTCGTTGGTTCGGCATTGGCGCACTTATAGCATCCGTCGTTCACGCGGGGGTTCAGTACGCCTTGAAGGATAGGAACACTCACATCGGACTTACACAAGGTAAAGAAGGCGACTCCGCTGAATAGATGTATTCTATAGACCTCATTTATACTTCTCTCCTCTCAATTACAACAGACTACTGTGAGTACAGCATACAATGCACAATTTGACAAGACTCAACAGGACTATCTTTATTAGGATGTGAATAGTGAGAAGTATATTTCCAATTTATACAAGTTCCTCCTTGATTAACAAATTACTGCAAGATTATCTGCCCTGTTTTGTCATACTTTTCCTACCATGTTGCAGCAGGATGTATACTAATGTGTTTAAACTACTCAGATGTACACATGCACAGTGATATATATTTCTCAATAGTAGCGTCTGGTATGAAATATATATTATGGCAGCATAAGTCCATCCTATAACATGACTATTGCTTCTTACAAGGTAGACTAAAAGATGATAAATGATGAAAGATATCAAAAGTCCAAATTTAAAAAAGCGGACGAATAATCAAAATATCAAGAGGGAAATAAGACTAAATAATGAAAAAAATCAATACTTTTATTATGATAGAATTTGAATGAATTAATTTCGAATGTTTTTCTTAAATTGAAGTTGTAGTGAAATTATTATATTATATTTAATGAAATCAGTATAACAAACTAAAATAATCAATTAATATTATTTATGATGACTGGAAGTTTTACAAACAATATACCCTAATTTAACCAATAACTGCATCAGAACTTCACATTATTTGTTTTCTTATCATATATTAATAACATTACAACATGTTCAAATTCACAAAGTATCCATCGTTTTAACATAGTTTTATAGTCCCATAGACTTAAGTTAATCCCGGACCATTACTGTTATAAAAATATATGATTGCTTTATCTAACTGTGGGGAAATTTTGAGTTATATGCCTGAATTGAAAGCTGTACAAATGAAAAGGATTATAGACAAGAAACATCATAGACAATGACAAATTAGAATGTATAACATTCTATTATTGCGCAAATAGCCAGTACTAATAAATATTATGTATTTATTTATTGAATACTACTTTAAAAATGCATAATTTTAATGTATTACTTGTGATAACTACTTGAAATTGTTCAAAGTAGTTTATTGTTAAATCTCAGTAAAATTAAATTTTTAACACTAAACGAATTGTATGTAAACCTAAAATAAAGCGGTGGTACATTGTAATGTAATCTATTATTGGGTGTTATAAAAAATGTTTATATGGCACCTTATTTTATTAGTCTTTTTAAACATGTCGTAACATTTTGCTGTTATTTATTATATTATACTATATAATAGTCCTATCGATGGATTGATAATAATAATAAATCATACCGGCTTTTCTCACATAAGTATGAGTTTTATTGTTCTCCATATAACTGTAATTTTCATGTAATGCTCCTGATGACTTCATTATCAAGATAACATGTATATTCAGATGTCAAAAAATCCTTTTAACAATCAGAGTTTTCTTTAATATTGTGTGTTTATTTCTGAGCACACTTTTTAAGGGCATTACTGTGTAAGTGTAAATGCAATAAATATATTTTTGTATTTACATTACCTGTATCAGACAATCATATCCACAATATATCAGTGATGTTAAATTTGCTTATTTCATTTCCTCGTTTTATTAAATACATGAAATGCCTACATTTTGTATGGAGCTAAAACATGATTGCAAAGTAAAACTGTTTTTTTTATATGGTTATCTTTTTAATATTTGCAAAATGTAAAAAAAAATGTTATGCCATTTACAACTAGGGTAAACAGCAACACACTATACAAGGTTATTGGTTCAATAGTGCAAAATTATCTAAAGAAAGTTTTTACCATTTCCTAACAAATTTTATCACTACTTTTATTCCATGATTGAAATATTTTCATGGAGAAACTTAACTGCCACGTAAAATAACAACTGCAATTGTCATGATGATTTGCACTATTCAACTGAACATAATCAATCAGAATTCATGTTTTTCATGACTTGTTAACAAATGATGACTAAAATTGACACTTACTTTCGATAAAAAGAGTGCCGGGAGTTTTTTTCTGCCGGCTTTTTTCTTCCGGTCTACATAAGCCTAAAAAAAGGCGTTCAAAGCCGATGAATACATAAATATAAAAATAATTCAACTGTTGGATAAGATATGTTATAATGTTGATTAAGTGTATTTATATATGTTACAATGAATAAAAACATTTGAGTTATTTTTGATATGTTCATAAAATGTTTCATTGAACACTAATAAAAAAGAAATGTAAAACACTAATATAATTTTATTATTGTGATAAATTGTTTCAAATTCTAAGTATTCTGTATAAAACTTCTAGTCTCAACCTTCTGTTTTTTCATTTGTATTTCTTTTAAAGGTGCATATTGGTAAATGTATAAAAGATTGGAATTCTGGAATATACCCAAAAATTGCCTTCCATATTCAAAGAATAGAATTTTCCTGGTTAGGTCCATAGAATTTTCCTGGTTAGGTCCATAGAATTTTCCTGGTTAGGTCCATAGAATTTTCCTGGTTTTTTAGTTTTCTCAAAATACTTGTACACACTTGCATCTTGCCGTTAGGTGATTGTGACTTTGAAGCACAAGCAATATTTTATTACAAATTCATACTATTTGTATTTTACTACTGGAGCTTAAAATAAATTTTCAAAAATACTCAAATATTTAACCATTATTGTGATTTGTATTATAGTCCTTATAAAGACATTACTTTGTAAATTATCTCCTATTTATGTCGTATTTTTGTTGTAATAATAATTATTACAAATAATAAGAAGTGATGAATTTGGAAGAAGCAGGGCAAATCTGTAAGGATAAAAGTATTTGGCACTCCATGCATTCTGCATTCTACATACCCTGTAAGGGATCAGACGTGATTATATAATAATAATAATAAAAAGGAAAGAGATCATTAGTCAGTCGATTTGTTTATTGTGCGTTGCAAGCACATTTTTTGTCCAATTTTTTATTTGTATGTTCCTTTAACCAGTATTATTTTAATTAGATTTAGAATTTTACATTAAATATATTATTGGACGTAAAAAGAATATCGTGTTTAATTTTATTCGATTCCCACTGTTAATTGCTTTCCCCCTTTAATTAAAAAATCTATTTGAGATGCTATCAATAAAATAATAAATACAAAACAAAACAACCAAAACCTAGCCAGTAGGTGTCATTTCTCAAAGGGCACCTTTACCTTTACGGCGGACACAGTCCACAGTGTAGCAAAATACCAGTAAACGATGTATATTCCAACCTTTTATACACCTTATCAATCAAGCTGTTGTAAAGTTGCTAATCAGTATAATTCAAGCGGTTCTCATATCGCTAATCCACTGTAATATATTGAAACAATAAACGTTTATAGTGTCATAACAACCAGTTAATACTTTGTTAATATGTTTGCATACGTTGTTGCATAGATGGTTAAAAAGTTTTTTTTTTCAGGTTATACGTCAATAATTCGTTACGGCCAGAATAATGACGCAGTGTACATATTGGAAGATATGGCTGAAGGCAGCTAACAAAGGCTTTCTATGCACAATTAAAATACTAATACCAATAACTCCAAAATAATTCCAATAGACGTCTTTTTTTTTTAATATATTGCTTGGTTAATGTTAATTATAAAACGAAAGTTTTGTAATGGTTGAATGTGATGTATTTATTGAGTTCTGTTTCATGGACATTGATGTTGTTGTTGCTCAAATTGTGAATATTCTCTTTATAAAGTTTTATTATATAACCTTACATTTTTTGTTGAATTTTTGATGGGTGATACAATTTAAAAAATAATATTTTAAGTGACATAATATAAGAAAAAAAATGGAAATGTGCGCATAATGTATGGGTTTTAGCTGAGAATAAATAAAATAACAAGGAATTAAATGTATTTCTTTCTAGATCCCTATATTTTGAAATTAACTTTTATTCATAATAACATAATCAGTCAACGCCCTAGTTTTATCTGGCATAAATTTCTTTCTATACTACAGTCTAATGATAAATTTTCGATATCTTTCTGTTGACCTTGGAAATTAATGATAAAATATTGTACATATTTCGATACATACACCATTATTTGGTTTGTGATATCATGGTCAATGATAAAAGCTGTAGGTACTCTGCGATCTTCACTGGGCTCGCCCGGCGTGGAGATTCTGGGGAAAACTCTCTGGGAAAACATGTTTACAGCACTGGATGAGGATGTTTAAATTTTCATTATAGTTCCCTGTAGTAAATAACAAAGAAGATTCTAGTTTAGGCACAAAAGTACTTTTTGGTTCGTTTATTTAAACAGCTATAGGCTTTTATCATTATTTTAGCTACAATCCAAGAGCGTAAAATAAATTAAGACGAAGGACTTAAATAATCATTGACGATATAAGTTAAAATGGTCAATTACTGAAATTTACTGAAATTGAACTTTGGCCATAGTAGGGGCACAAAAACTTTGAATACAGGAAATGGTTTTTCTATACCTTGTTGGTTGTACTGTTAGTAATTTTTTTTGTCTTAATACATTAAGATAAATATAAGTGTAAGACTACCTTACTGAAACGGAACGCAAAGTTGAGCTAAAAAAATCTATCGATCTGCCGAAATGTACTCTCGGACACAGTTTCAGGATCTTTCGAGGTCGCCAACAGCAGTACCCGAAAAGCGCCGACTCATTACGATCGGTTCAACTACGCATCATAAATCGTCGTCTGTTCGGATCTAAGGCTGCTCGACAAATCTGAAGTGTGGTTAATTTACTTTTTTCTACAATTAGTTATTTTATAGTTATAGCACAAAATGTTTTTTTATTTGATACAAAAACAATGAAAAAAAAAGTTCGTGAGCAGGTTTGCACACGTAACACTCCATATTTCAATTGATACAAAACTGCTTAAATTTTTAAATTTTCTAGAAATAACTTCCTTAGATAATGTAATTTAACATTAATGACGTGAAATTTCGGTTAAGGTAGACCGAGATATCCTTGTTATGTAACTACGCATCTCCTCTCCATCTTCTACGCATTAAAAAACTTTACCTTATTTTTATGAAGGTATGTATCGAATAATATAATATGTTGAAATTGGTTAACTTATTATACCTGTCAGTTTGGTATATTTGGTTGTGTTACAGTTCACACCAAATATATTTAGGTACAAAAGACACAATAGTGCAATGCACCAAGCAGGGCAAGATATTTTTTTCGGATAACTGTTCGTAAGTACGTTCTTTTTAATTTATGAGCTAACTAATGCCAGTCCAACTATTTATGATCTAACAAACTTTATTTAAGTACTAACCTCCCTACTATCACGATTTATCTAAGTTCTAACCAGGGAGTAGGTACTCTGCCTACTCCATAAGGAACATGGCATAGCGATGTAATAATAATAGTTGTTATTAACACATTCTAATATTTAACCTGAATCGGTAATAGAATATTTTACGAATTTAGTTCCATGTTTCGCAAATATCAAATATTAAAAAAACGTGTTTATCTCATACTCTCTAATTTATCGTTCGTTCATTTTCACCCTTGAATAACTTTTTACTTTAAAAATATCCAATTATCAATGATTACATAATACTGTCTCTTAATCTGTTAATGTAAGAGTGAGATATGTATGTATTTTGTCAAGATTATATATATTACCTGCATTTAAATACATTTTCCGTTCATGTAGAAAAATAGTATCTAATTAAAACAACTATACAACATAAATACACCTAATTATAGTAACTGTAAAACATAACCTAGAACTCGTCGTAGCAAGGATGAATAGGCTTTTCCTAAGCATGGTTGGTCCATCTTAGAACGTATCTATGTTCTCCATCCGTCGAGTACAAACAAATAGAAACAATAATTGCATATATTATTTCATATATAATGTTAATCCTTACACATTAATACCATATTACTTATTCGCGAAATACTTAAATTCATATTATCACCAGAAACTTCTAGCTATGTTATGTGAATATATCGCAAGTCATGTTAGGTTAACCGATGACACGCGTGTTCGTTGAGTTGGCTGGCACCTACATATATATTTATATATGTATGTAAAAGATCATATAAGCAAATAGGTGCTTCGAATGACAATTTTTTGACACTAAGCTCTGTTATATTACCTAACGAAGGTGTAGATCTTTCAATAATAATACCGAGAGCAGGGAGGCTGTATATGACCACTACCAGAGAGAAGAATTGCAAACCCAGTAGTGGGACATGAAGCGTTACTCTAAGGATACAGGTATCCAATAAACACTAGCACCAGATAAGTAGTTTAAAAATTTTGCCCAAAAACATTTGTTCTATAGTCCATTGACACGACACGAGTATTTCGCACCTATAGAGTTACATAAAAACGTGGTTTCCTACTTTATCTTTCATGATACTCAGTCTTTAGTTTTGTAACACCTAATTTCTCATTTTAGTTAAGCGAATCTCATGTTAGTTACGAAAGCTCAAGTTTAGGCTTAAAAAGCGCTAAAGGCGCGTGGGGTGCATTAATATATTGAAGTTTGTTTGTTTATCTACTTTCTTTTGCAAGTTATATTCCTGGAAAATGCCTACATTTTACCAGAAACTATAACACTCATAACGCTTCATATTTTCTGATCATTATATTATATTTCTACGAGGTATGCCCAATGCTTTGGTAGTTTGATCATGGCATAAGTAGGTACTCGTACTTAACTAAAACGTCGATCTGCTCGCTTTAGATACGTACAGGTAGATTGACGCTATAGAGCTTTCGGCGCATGGCAGGTCGCGTGGCACCTTGCACTCAGCTCGCATCACGTAGCTCGTAAACATGACTATAAATTTTAAACTTATTCTGTCGCCTTTAAGATCGCTATTTGATCGGGCTTTGGTCTAGCTGAAATATGGATGCGCGTGTTTCGTCCCTAGGGCTCATTGCGCAGGTGCAAGCCTATCTAGGTCGTATATTTAGCCGCGCAGGTCATTGAAAAATCCCTTCTCCGTCAATAGCCGTCGAGTTTTTCCAACGTCCGTGCACACCGGTGCACCGTGCAGGTGAATCAATAATATCCTGAGAAGAATATAAGCCGTAAGTGTTAGTAATGAATCATCGTTAGGCCTCTTCAATAAAAAAATCATGTTACTTGATAAATTTTCTGTTTGCCCCGTGATTTAAAAAATATATCTTTAGAGTCGGACTCTGAACGGACGCCTCCTGGACGCAGTGCAAGAAAACGCTTCTTCGTTTTACGCAAATTTCGGTTAATTGTAACGATTAATAACTGAAAATTCTCTACAGTAATTTCTTTCTCAAAATTAGTATCAACGAGTATTGAAGCGACGGTCAAAAATTCTTAGTTCGATTTGTTTTCATTGGGGGCATGCAACAGTTAACTGTGCTGATTTTAGTTAGGTGAGACAGAGATTAAACATTAAATGGATTTGCATAAATATTTTGTTGCATTTAAATAGGAGTCTAGTGGTGTATATTTTTAGTATAACTAGGTTTATTCTGTTGTTAGACATGTGTGAAATTAAATGTCTGTTTATCGAGGCACGGGTTAAAGTACTTTCAATTGTAGCATCGTCACGTGAATTTATAAATATACCACAACTAATATATTTTTATAATTTTAAGGAGACTTCAATAAAGAAGAATCATGCTGGAGAATAATCCGATGGGGTCGCGCCGCCGCCGTCGCTTCTACCACCGCGCTGGCGTCGTGGTAAATATGGATTTCTTCGTTCAACTTAATACCTTATTTAATTTAGTATTAGTCATTTATTTTAATAGAATTTCATTTAATTTCGAATTAGTTTCTTTTGATTTTTGCCTATTGATATGTAAATAATAAATAATTAGATATCTACCATTATATAGATGATTGTGTATTATATATATATGTAATGTAAAGTGTTTACTTTTCATTATTTGTCTATGTTTCATGATCATTAGATATCAAAATATATTACATTGAAATTGCACACACAATGCACTACCAAGAAAGTGATTAGCTTTATTTCATGTTATTATTTTATTTAAGATCCTATTCTCTTTCAGCCGATGCCTGGAAGCCATCCAAGAATGTTAACTGAAGTGACTGTGACCTTCACAGATGGTAAATTCCTACATTTTATTTACAATATACATTCTGAGGACAACCTTTATACATTGACCTATCATATTGATTAATCACCTTTAGAATTTACTATCAATTAAATTATAAAAAAAATTGTATATGCTGAATACTTTTATAATGAATGAACAAATCTTTTCATATTAACTTAACCTTAACTAACAAACAACTTTCAACAAAACTTACACATCATCAGGAAACTATCATAGAAGATTTCTGAAGATGTGTAAGTATACCAAAATAAATTAAAATATCAAGGGTTTCTCTGTGGAATGCTTCATGGGTTGAAACACACTATTTATAAATAATATGAATTTTCATTGAAGGTTTGTTTCACACAATTTATTTGCATATTATGTTCTGTAATTATAATTCTGATTTTTTGTATGCAGATGCTGAGTTTGATGAGGAATTCTATGCTTATGATATTCCAAATAAAATTGATGAGATCTCTCAACTAATTTTAGGTTTCAGAAATTTAATCAATTCTATGCACGCTCTGGCAGTAAAACTGCAAATGAGTCCTCAAGAGTCTCAAGATATTACCTTCAATGAAGTTGACATACTTGATGTTGAGATATTTGATGTTGACAATGGTCAAATAACTAACAATGAAGGAGCTGCTGATGAGGCTGGAAAAGATGCAGATGACAGAAACATTCCTGTCGATGACAGCAGTAGTGAAGATGAGTCTGAAGATAGTGGTGATGATGAAGATTCCGATGATGATGAAGAAGATGATGAAAATGAAGATGATGATGATGAAGACGAAGATGATGAAGATCATAACGAATTTGAAGATTATAATGATGATGAAGGTGAAGAAACAACTGATGATGAAGAATCCTCTGACGATGATTACACTACAGAAGAGGAGAACA
>DWMG01003608.1:0-11716 GCA_018244855.1 Elbella merops
GATATAAAGATTATATTTAAGAGTCAATCCCTTGTGTTTCGTTTGGACACCGATTTTAATAGCATCTAAACATAGCTATAAACATATTATGTATATAGATATTTTATCATTCGACTATAGAACGTAGTATTCAATTGTAACTGGCAAAGTTGTGATGTCGCTAATCTCATTCAATACTAAGCGAAAGACTGTACATAAAATACATTTTTATAGTTTTAACATTTCACACACGACATATGTAGATTCCAATCGTGGGAGTGTACTATACTCCTCTGTCTATCCCATTTCAAAAACAGGCATGTTGTTAAATTAATGGCTGATACTAAATTAATTACATAATGGTTTTTTTTGTCTAATTATATATTAATCGGTGCCCAAAAACCAATGGACCAATTTTAATGTTTGGCGAGGTTATTAACTTATTGTGTCAAGATTGGAATAATTTAGAACATAGAATAATTAGAACACTCGTTACCCTCTACCTATAAGGTAAGGGACCTGGTGTGATGGATACAATGATATTTTTCACACAACTTGAAAGCTATCCTGAAAAAAAAAAAACAGCAGAAACAGTGACAAGAAGATCGTATGAATAACGAAATGTGAAACGAGATTGAGATTTAATACTTTTGTTGGCTGTGTTTCAATTCTACATAACGTCGTGTTACTGTTATTATAAGTCAAAGAATACGTTTACCAGAGTCTAGAGAGAAAGACACAGATGAAACAAGACTATATCGAGTTCTTGTTAACAATATTTTAGCATTAAGTCGTTTAGAAATACGCGGGAATCTATCCAATATAAATAAAATAATGCTACTTGTACTAGTTTGTAGAGTTGTTAAGAATTTACTAGTGTAAAGTAAATATAGCCAATTTAAATTGTTGGTTATAACGATGTAACATAATTTGTTAAATCATCATCATTTAACGGTTTTGCCGTTTCATTTTTGAACATTCATATTATTTCAGAATGGGAAGTCTAAGTAGGTATTGTCAGCCGAATATTATATAAGTTTTGTTTAATAATTTTCAAAAATATTGTACAAATTTATTATTTACATTAATATATTACAAAAGATTGCATATAAATTATGATCATTGGTCTAGATGTGGCGTGCGACTTATAAGCAAGAAGGTATGTTTTCGATCCCCGGGTCGAGCAAAGTATTATTCTGTTTTTCTAACCTGTATATTTCCAGTAATAAATCAGTTGGGTTTGTGCCCAGTGCATGGGTATAGACCACCCCTATCGACAAACGTATCCGGAAAAATACAATTGGCGTCCAGTTGACGTACTACGCTTTTTTGCCTGCCCCCCGGGGAAATAAAGGCTTGATCCTGTTTTAAATATGCACGAGTATATATCATGTAACGTGATGTAACGCCATAATCTGAAAAGAACCGGTTTTAGCGCTTTTGAAGAGCGTTTAATAATGACTAATATGTACATAAATATGAAATATATTGCAGCACATTTAATTTATCGTAAAGTTTTAATGTGATTCGTAATGCAACTTTAACTAGCTAAACCATGTTGCCTTAGTACCGTAACATTTATACGTAACATAAAAAAAACGTACCATCACGCCTTCAATCCCTGAAGAGGTAGGCAGAGGAGTATAGTTCACTCTCGTGTTTCACTAGTTTCATTTTCGTCCCGCTATGGAATAGGTGGTGACACAATTGCGATACACCGGGCACAGATCCAAATTCTGTATAGAATTGCAAATAAATACCATGTAATAGGTGTCTTATCTTGTAGACATTTAAACAATTAATCTTAGACACTATGAGTATGTTCCATTATTACCCGTCCTCATTCTTGAACCGATTTCATTTCATCCTTACATAGGTATTTAAATTAATATTAATCATTCTTGTCTTTACAGAGCACTACGAAACAGAGTCCGTCCATTGTTGTCGATGGGACATCTACTTATCCAGGGTTGGGTTTTGGACCTATGGGTCCCGTGGCGCCTATGCCCGGTGAGCCCCCTGGCACCCAGCTCGGTCAACGGCAAGAAACCACTACCGACTCCCCGGTCACTGAAAAGCCCAAAAAAGAGAGGACCTTCGTGATCGCTGCCGTGGAGTTCCATCGCGTGGAAACTCCCTTCTTAATTGGATTATGGATTTTTTTCGCAAGCATCGCAAAAATAGGTCAGTACATTTTCTGTTTCCCTTGCTTAAAATCAGCCAGGGTATCTCCGGTAAGGATATCACCTTAAATATATCATTTTTTTGTGTGCTATTCTATTGAAGTATATCAACTACCTACATTAGGTCCTCAAGTTGCTTGTTATTATGTTTTTAAACGATTTTGTTGAGGTTTGTGTGTCAAAGAGTACACCTACATACTATAAATATTAACTTTGTTTATTAAATATATTTCATACAAAAAATTTAAATTTTACGCAACATACAGAAAAAAAATTAAGATCAAAATGTAAAGTAATGTAAACATCGTTTTAATCTTGATTAACAATATTAAAAAGCTGCCTGCAAAGCGTGTTTAACATTTTGTTCAATCTCACCATAAGATCGTGAACGATACAATAAACAGCAGTAACAAAGCGTAACAAACAAAGTAACACGCAAATCAGATCTTGCTAGTATATATAGTACACAAGTAGTTGGCTGTTTATTCCCGTCGTTCCAGTGACAACTGGAATATTCAAAGACAATTTGCATTTCTAAATATTTAACTAGCAATACATAATATCTAGATTCGTATCAACATCGTGGATACGATGAGTTCAGAGCAGCGCGGACTGGAACTATTGAGCTTCATGTTTAAGCAGCGCCTGTCTAGTACATTAATATTCCGCCAAGGTAGTGGCTGGTTCGTTTGACGCTCCTAGTAATACTACGTTAAATAACAGGAAGTATTTTGGTCCATTTTAGCTATTTTCGGTAACATTATTTTGACTTGTCATAGATCATGGAATATCAATCAAGGGTTTAGATCTTTAATCTAAGACGGCATTAATCTTGCTTCTTTTGAGAGGACAAGTCCAAAAGCGGAAAGAAAAAAGCGTTGATGAAAGTGGTATGCAGTTTATCTGCCGTCTGCCTGGTATCTGTAACACAGACTGTGCCTAGGTTGAAATGAGGAAGCTGAGTTTAGAAATATCCCAAAATATATATAAGTATAAGTATATATACTCGTATTTATTATTCGAAAACTAGAGCAGTATGAGATTTGTTCTGAACTTTAGAAAGCCCAAGTAAGTTATTATAAGCTTCCTAATGTATGTATGTAAATTTATTAGTTTATTATCATGGCACAGCACAAATGGCTATTGAATATGCATTAGGTATATGGAACGAGATGAGTACATAAGGCCATCACAAAGTTTTATTAGAATTTTTATTGTTGGCCGTAACAGCGCCAGATTATGAGAATACCGTGTGAGATGTAAGGTCAGAGAGTAGATGT
Organism: Elbella merops; assembly: GCA_018244855.1. Lineage (NCBI taxonomy): Eukaryota > Metazoa > Arthropoda > Insecta > Lepidoptera > Hesperiidae > Elbella > Elbella merops. Next base: position 3,443 of record DWMG01003608.1, read on the forward strand.
GTTGTACGGGAAAAAGGTTCATGATAAGGGATCCCGCTATCGTAATAATTAATTTGATTAATTCATGATTATTAGGCTTATCAATTTTATCTAGTATAAATATTAGTAATTAAAAATATTTTTATGACGTGTGGATTTTTATTTTTTTGATTGTTAGGTTATTGTGATATTAATATAATAAGGTCATGCTGTAAGGTTAGGTACGAATTTGTAAATATTAAATAAAAGAACGTATAAAAGGATAAAATAATAATCTAACATATGGCAATATACTTTTTAGGGATTTTTCTCATAAGGTCTTTTCCAAATTTGTCTTGTCGTCTCATGATATCTTCAAAACTGCTGTTGCCCTTGATTGTGTATTTTTAAATAACATATTTATCTCACCTAATGGTCTTTTGCCCTCGAATTATTATTAAAAAAAGACATTTACTATTAAATAGTTACTTCTCTGGCTTGAATTTCGGAGAAACTCGTCAAGTCTAAAACAACAGAAATATTTGCCACTTGTTTCTCTCTGCCTACACTGGTGTTGCCTGTTGTATATTTGTCACAATAATAATTATTGTTTCTCTCTACAACATTTCAGATGTGCGCTTCTGCTCAAATATAGCCGTAAACACTAAATTCTAAAAGCAACAAGCTATTTACGTACCGTGTGCATTTCCTCTGTAAACTATTTATTGCACGGCGTGGGTTTATTTGGAACAGCCCTCGAGTATACACGCGTACGAGTAAATCATTTCCCAACGCTTGTAAACAACATCGCTGTGTAAAATGTTTTTAGTATTGATTTGTAGGTTAATAGTTGCTGGTTTTTACATTACATTCGACTTTACACCTATTCGCTTTTCATTAAAGTTGTGTAATCGGTAACAGACATAATACAATTAATTCTGATGCTGTCATTTTCATATTATCTCGACTTACTTTTTTGCTTACACTATAATTACGAATTAAATAAAATATTTATTTTTGTATTCAATTGGAGCTTATAACTCTAAGTAACTAAAAAACTCCCCTTACGTAACTAAATGACTGTATTTCCCTGAAGGGGTAGGAAAAAGGGTGGAATACTGCCTTCAGTCAACAGTGACGAGTATGTTATACGTACGTCCTAAAGAATACAGCGTGAACCTAATGCCATACTCCGGGAACCAATCCAAACTCCTTCATACAACAAGGAATAATAAATTAGAGATACCAAATAATATTTTTTCGATCCAATTATCGAACCCTAGACCTCTTGCTCAATTAATATAATATACAATCAATTGAATAGACAATAGACAATGAATTGAATAACTCGTCAACAAAGACATTTCATTAGGGTAAAAGACTAAAATTGCACAGTTGTTGGCAGAATTGATTTTTAAACGTTTCCATTGCCTCCCAAGTTACGTCGTTATTTAGTTCGTTGTTCGTTAATTGAGATGTTGGTAACGGGCTGAGGTAGGGCTTCATCATAGCGTCGTTTTAAATAAGTTAACATCTTTCATCACGTGTACCTTGTTACTTGTACTACACTCCACTCTGGTGTATAAAGTTTGAATGTCAACTATTAGAGTCTGAAGACCATTACACTTAAAACTATCATAAATATTACTATTATTATAACTTTACGCCAGGTCCTGTACAGAGCAAGTGGAAAACATAGAGTGTCGTGGCACTCTTATGTTACAGACTAGCCATGCTTTTTTTATATTTATCACTCTTCGTATATGCACGCCGAGTACGGAGACTTCTCAGTGATAATTAGCACGTAATTCGAGTAAAGCATTAAAAATAAAATTTTTCTAAAAAACATTATTTTAAATGAAACAAGGAAATTATAAGGATATACATAAAATATAAATCTTTAACAAGCAAAATTCATATGTATACGAAGTATGTTGAGTTAGGAAATACATTACTAAATAGTATGCAATGTATAACACAATAAAGCTTTTAACGCTTCAGGTTGTTTTTGAACTTAGTTAAGCTTCGAATGTAAACTGGCTTTTCTCCTTCTTCGGACAGGGAACTTACTTTTATACTTCCCTTTCAAAAAACTGCTTCGAGACTTCAACGTGAAAACATTATGATGATTTGTCGTCGCTTTTGTTGAGTCATTCGAAGACGGATTTTTATTTTCCGCCTTCTGTTTAAAGTTGTCGTTCGCAGATAAACAAAAATTTACGTGCGGATGGATGTGAGTGCAGCCCACAAAAGGGCTTAATGTGTTAGATCTCGACACAAAGCCCTTCGGTCGACCCTTCTGTTTGGTCCGATTTTGCTGTCTGCCGTGTGTTGGGCACTGTGAATCTATTTCTGTTGAACTTAACGTGAGTGTCGTCACAGATTGCTCCTCCCCAGATATCGGGATCGTGTACTTATCTTCATATCGTATAGTGTGATAATTTTCATAATAGTTATCGACATTCACAGTAACGCAATTAAAGGAATCGCTAGAATTTTTGGATTGCACTATGGAATCTTTAGGCGAGTAACTTTTGTTTCGAAATTGGCATCCAACATCTCTAATAAATATCACATCGTCACGGCTTTGGTGTTCATGGTACATTTCTTGGTCGATACAGTTCTGTTGCCAGTCCAAAAAATCAAATTGACATGACTTTTCCGATTTACAATACTTGCAAAGAGATACCGGATTACAGGGAGACGTTGTTGGTGAAATACAACCCAATGTTGGATTTAGCATAAACCTAGGCGAACATTCGCTAAAATATTCACAAGTGTTTTGGACACTGTTGATTGGATTTTCTATGAATTCATGTTGAAGATTCGGTATGAATTGATTTGGCTGCAAATGATGACATTCTGTAATACCCAAATTCTGTCCAGGCTTTGTAATATATTCTTCATAGTATATACTTTTGGATAATGGTGCACACAGGGGTAAATTCACACAGCGAGGTCGATGTAAGCACGGTGGTATATACTCACAATTATTATTCAATACATTTATTTTTTGACAAGATGGCACCACAGTACAAGGAGGGTGATGTCTGCAGCCTTTGGTTACTCTAATAACTCGAGGATTGGGTTTTACTGGTGACTGTTTGTTGGAAATATTTGGATTTACGTACATATTGTCTATTGGTAGGATTTGGCACACTGGTACTAATTCACATTGAGGATCATGAATACACGTGTCTCTGCTCTCAACGATTTTGCTCTTACTGCCTTTAAGATCTTGATATGTATATGTAGCTGTAGCTGACATTTCGTTTTCCCGATAAAGTGGGGAGCTTTTGGACTTTAAGCTTTCTTCTTCTTCCGCTGTGCTCATTACATCAACCAACACTTTGCAATTTGGACACATAACTTGTCGAGGTTTACCAGAGCTCCTTATTTTTGTTGTGTGGGCAACAATGTTATCCGATTTTCTTTTTGAAACATTGTTATTTATATTGCTTGATTGTGTATTATTCGATAGTACTTCTTCAGATTTCCTTCCCATAATATCCACTGTACTCGTCCGTTTATCATCAGACACTATGACATCTTTCGTCTTTTTAGTTTTACTGTTTTTATGATTTTTTCTTTCTTCTAACATGATTTGAGAAGTATTGGTCATTTGGTCAACAACGGTTAAAGATTTACTGTTTCTAGCTAATTCTGTTAAAGATTTTTTATTCGTGCATGGACAAGCATATGAAAATAATTGGCACGGGCAAGGATCCTCTGTTCGCTTGCCACGATCTTTTGATTTAGTTTTTTTTTGTTCAGTGGCTGGATTCGTATATTCTGTTCTATATTTGGCAAATGACCAAAATTTTTGATGTCTTTCATTTATAGGAATGTCATCCGATTGAGGTTTATGCAGAGCAGATTTGCCATCATTGTCTCTTAAAAATATTTCTGACGATAGAAGTAAATCATTGGGAAAATTTTTGCGAACTTTCTTTTTATTTTCCTTAATATTCTTTTCTGTTAACAATCTTGGCTTAATTTGTGTGGCGCATTCTTGAACTATCGCTTCAGATTTAGCGCCAAATCCATTTTTAATTATGTCATTATGCTTTAGTTTAAGATTATTTTTTGATTCTGATATGTCAGTGATACAGTGATATGAATGCCTTTTGGCTAACGAATCTAGATCGTAGAAAAAGGTGCTGGTTGAACGTACTACAGACTTATTACTGGACTTCCTATTCAAAGAATGATATCTTTCACTCGTAACGTATGATGTTTCATTCAAAGTTTCGAAATTAATGTTTGAGGGCGGCTTCTTTCCAGCGACATCTCCGGTATCTATTGGAAATGTTGACAATCCTTCCACAGGCTTATTAGCATGTTTATATTTACCACAGCTTTTTTTCAACTCAGATGTTTCAATCATGTCATATATGCTTGAGTATGATTTTGTTTGAAGTCGCTCCTTGTTTACTGTATTAACCATTCTTTAATAGGATTCCTTTTACTGTGACAAAAATTTACAATTTCACACTTTCTTATAGTTATTCCCCGTATAAATTTTACTCTTGATTCACTTACAAAAGCTTAAGGTTCATTTATTTTAGCAACACTGGAGATTTTCTTTTAATTAAAAGATATTTTACCATTTTTGTGCTTTTATGAGGTATTTCACGTCCTCATTATATGGCAGAATGACATTTGATGTCTATAGTGTTTAATGTCTACTTTTTTATTTAAATTTCTATGTATTGTTGCAGGTTTTCATATGACGCCAAAATTATCGAAAATATTCCCCGAGTCTTGTTTGCTGATATTTGTGGGTGTGTTAATTGGAGCCTTACTCCTCAGCACCCACAGTGTGCACGTGCAACCTCTCACTCCGGATACATTTTTTCTATACATGCTACCGCCAATAATACTGGACGCAGGCTACTTCATGCCCAACAGGCTATTTTTTGATCACCTCGGTACAATACTTCTATTCGCAGTAGTTGGCACAGTGTTTAATACTGTCACAATTGGTAAGGCGCTTATATTAAAACAAAATATCGAAGGTTTGTACAAAATTTTGCAAATATATAATATTAATTACTTCACTAGGTGCATCACTGTGGGCATGTGGTCAAACTGGCATGTTTGGTTGTACCACTCCTTTACTGGATATGCTATTGTTTGGAGCTTTAATATCAGCAGTCGATCCTGTAGCTGTTTTAGCAGTTTTCGAGGAAATACACGTTGATGAAATTCTGTATATTGTGGTATTTGGGGAGTCCCTCTTGAATGACGCTGTTACTGTCGTACTATATCACATGTTTGAAGCTTACACGTGAGTACTAATATTTTAGATTTTTATTACTATCATAAATAGAGTCGTGGCGGCAAATTTTCGATCTGTGTTATATATGAATTTTAGTATCCTTAAAAACTGTTAGTGCATTTCAACTAGTGACAATAGTAGGCACCAAACAACCATTAAACATTGTACTGTTTAGATATTTCTTGTTTTATATCGGTTTATATTGAGTGTAAAATAATGAAAACAATGTTTCAGAGAAATGGGACCATCACGTTTGATGTACACGGATTTCCTCGCTGGCTTGGCATCGTTCCTGGTAGTAGCTGTTGGAGGAACTTGCATCGGCGTCATTTGGGGCTTTGCCACTGGTCTCGTAACCAGATTCACTCACGAAGTCAGGGTGATAGAGCCCATTTTTATCTTCGTCATGGCTTATTTAGCATATTTAAATGCGGAAATGTTTCATATGAGTGGAATCCTAGCGTGAGTATTATTGTCATGAGTACCTGCGTTAAGCCGATTATCCCGATACGGTCAAATTTACCTCAACATAAGCCCATTACGTTCAGTTACAGTAGCTGCATATAGCCTAACGGTTATACAATATGTATTTAAATCTCGATAACTAATTAGATTTCTTCGTTTCGTGACATGTCGCTTTAATAAAACATTTTACTTAAAAGAAGCACGTGGAGACTGCTTCTCGTGTACTTACATTTTAAATTAATTAATTTTCGTAGGAATCGTCTTTAATAACTTTATGGGAAATGGGATATTGGGATATGGGAATTTTACTTTAAGTGAAATATGTCAATTTCCTGTCCAATAGCCTAATATCCTTAATACGTCTATCAGAAATGTAAATTTTTTTGTTGTGTTGGACTTATTTTGTAACATTTGTACATAATGTTTTAGAATAACGTTTTGCGGTATCACAATGAAGAATTACGTGGAAGCAAATATTTCGCACAAATCACATACAACTATTAAATATACGATGAAAATGTTGTCATCTTCATCTGAAACAATTATATTCATGTTCCTCGGCGTCGCCACGGTCAACAACAGCCATGACTGGAACACGTGGTTCGTGCTGTTGACCATCACTTTCTGCTCAATCTTTCGAATAATAGGTATTGTAATATTATTTGTATTTGTATATTACATACTGTCTCGTTGATCGAGTGGGTGCACGAGCACCACTGATTGAGAGATCCTGGGTTCGAATACTGTGTTGGATACTATTGGATTTTCTTAGATTTTCTAGTAATGGCTCGAAGTCTGGTTCTGTGCCCGGTGTAACTCACCACATACTCCTAAGTAGGACTTAAACGTGACTCGTAAAACGTGGGAGTGTACTACACACCTCCGATTACCCCTTCGGAAATTACTACATTATTATTAAAAACGTAACATCACGCTTGTAATTCCCGAAGGAGTAAGCAGAGAAGTGCAGCACACTCCATTTCTTCAATTACATACATGGAATAGGTGATGATCTGCGATCTCCAACCCGCATGCCCAGCGTGGCGATTACGGGCATAAACCCCCTTTTGGGGAGGCCTATGTCCAGCAGTGGACTGAGATAGACTGATGATGAGATGATGATGATGATGAATAGGTTATGAGCCTATTGCCATATGTATTATTATTGCTTAAAGTTATTTCTTCAGTTAACAACCTTGTAACAATTAAAATTTTGTTTCAGGAGTGTACATATTTAGTGCCGTAGCTAATAAGTTCCGTTTGCACAAACTGAATAGAGTTGAAAAATTCGTTATGTCTTATGGAGGTAAGATTGGATTTTAGAAACCCTATATAACACTCTCTATTCATCGCATTTATAAAATGATTTGACTTTAGGTCTCCGCGGTGCAGTGGCATTCGCATTGGTGCTATTAATCGACCCTGAAGTGGTAAAATTGCAGCCGATGTTTGTGACTACTACGATAGCTGTAATTTACTTCACAGTGTTCATTCAGGGAATAACAATAAAACCCTTGGTGAAGATACTAAACGTAAAAACAGCAGAAAAGAGAAAACCGACTATGAATGAAAGAATACATGAAAGAGTAAGATTAATTAATTCTGTAAAACTACATAGTTGGTATGTAATTTATAAAATAGCAAATAAATACTACCATTTTTTTTATTTCAGTTCATGGATCATTTGATGGCCGGCGTAGAGGATATTTTAGGCAAACACGGCAATCACCACATGAGAGACAAGTTCAAAAGATTTGACAATCGCTTTATTAGGCCATTTTTGCTTAGGAACTATCAGGTATTGGTCGACAAATTATTATAATGTCTTAAGTTGGATATCGGAAGAGGAGATTCATGACTCAATTATTTTAAGGGGGCAGAGCCAAAGATATTGGAGACTTATTCAAAATTAGCCATGAAAGATGCCATAGAGTACATGCAAAGGAATGCTTCCACAATTGGCAACATATCCGGTGCTGAGTCAATGTCGGCTATATTTAAGAATTACACTAACGCAAACTTCAATGGCAGGTAAGTTTTGGAAGTTTAGAAATTAGATAATTAATTCACAGCAGACTTTTCCAAATATTTTTCACTAACTTGTGACTTTTTCAGCCCAAGCTTTAGTCAATTAGATTCTTCGACATGGAATATTGATATGCAAGAATTGGAATATAATCCGTCCAAAAAGGATCTCACTGATGCAAGGATCCATCATCTTCTTGCTGAAGAGTTATGCAAACCATATCGACGAGTATGTGTAAATATTGTTTTGTGAATATCTATTTTATTATGTGTTCAATTTATTTATCTAAATCGTCAATAGGTATGTTATTGGTTTATTGCGTTTTGAAGATAATGGAATATTAAGCTGCGTTTATGATACCTAACAAACAGATTACTTACATTTTATTAATTAGACGCAATTTTAGCAATAACTGTATTTCGTTATCTTATATTAGCATCATATTTATCTGAACGGCAATAATGTGCTTATTATTGGTTGTTATACGTCATTAAATTTGCCTATGAAGATCAATTATGCGAAATTCAAAAATAATTTAACGGTC
>DWMG01003609.1:0-11716 GCA_018244855.1 Elbella merops
GGAGTTTATGCCCGTAATCTCCACGCTGGGCATGCGGGTTGAAGATCACAGGGCACTGCTTTTCGCACCGCCGACGCTGTGAACAATTAGACATGTTCGACAGTAAATGTCGAGTTATTATAACTCTGAAATTTTTGAAACTAGTTTTTCTATGTATTTTGATGTTTGGTCACTGCACCTAAATTTATGAAAGCTAAAATTCGTCCACTCCCAAGAAAAACTATTTTTTTTACACCAACAAATTTTAAAGAACTGATGAATGAATGAATTATTGAAGCTGACAAGTCCAAAGCATCAATGTTTTGTAACGATAAACATTATACAACAGAGGCATCTACGTGACAGCGTTACCAAAACTGTCCATTGTTGAAATGTTCGATGAAAACTTTTGATAAGTCTATCATAATGTCTCCTGTTATATCGTATTTAGTGGAATCAATGAGTGGCGTAAATTCAAGATATATTTCAAATTAATTTGTTCTATGTTTAAGCTACCTGTTCCTTATTAGTATGATAATTATAAGCATTGCATTATGGTATATGTGTGTACAATTTTACTGAAATAGTTATATTAGCCTGACCATCTGCGTATATGTACATAATTATGTCACGGCAGTATTCACAGAATTGTGTTCTACTCAACTATAAACAATTTTTGAAGTGAACATTTCAATAATCAGCTTCCTTTCGCCAGGTACCGTGACGGGAAGATGTTCACGGTGTCAGCACCGCCGGGGCCTCGCGCCGGTCCATCCGGACTGAGCGCGAAGGATTTCAAAAGGTCTGGCAAAGGTCAGCTCAACACCCGCTCGCCGCCTGAACCTTTGCCTTTGACTTTCCCCAGAGTGAACCGCAGGTTTGGAGCTCGACTTGAAGAAGGTGTGCAATCTTTTGAACACGTAAGTGATATCTTTACTTTTATTACATATCTATTTACATATTTTATGAAAATATTACTAATTGTGTATGTTATTATAGTATCTATGTTTCAAGAATTATGGCAATGATAGTCTAGTGGATTCAGTCTTCTGTCCAAATCCTTGCGCACATCTTTTTACAATAACGTGTGTTTTAAGATTAAGTATCACTTGCTGAAACAATGAATAAAAACATCACGTGGAAACTCGCACCCATTACAGTCCTCTATAATGTTCTCCGTAGTTAAAGTTTTCCATAATGTTTCCAGTGCGGCAGACTACAGCTTGTATCTTTCTCATACTGAATTTCTGGGAGCCAAATAAGAGAGCGAGAATTTATTAACGTAGTCATAAATTGTGTGAAGCAGGTTTTTAATCACTTCCATAGTGTTTTTAATCAAGATGAAAAACATAAATATTTATTGTCAAAGAGCCGACAAAGCGACAGGGTAATGGAATTTAACATGATTAGAAAATTTACCCACTACGCTCTTTGCAAACACCAAAGTGCAAACAGAAGTCTCGCTATTAATCAAACCAGCTATAACGTAAACAGAAGGGATCAGTCGATGAAGTTAATACATTAAGTTTTAAAGGGGCAATTAGAGTTATAGCAGCTAGGTGGTCGGCCAATCCGAATTTACAACGCCGCGACAGCGGACACTCATAAATGTGACATAGGGAAGTCCCGCAGTCATGGCCTATTGTTTCGATGTCTTCTTACCTCGCCTTGCCTTGAACACGCACTGACTGCTCATTATTTTCGGACCTATTCTCATTCGGAATTCGTCCGTCGAGTAGTAAGGCTCAAAAACGTACCGACAAACAAATATAAGGTCCCTTCGTGCACTAACGCGTGTTTCAACAATCGTCCCGTCGATCTTTTAATTACACGAAGCATCATCCCCTTGTATCTATTGGTAGTGTCAACTGTATTTCTTTAATTAAAGTTCGTGGCAAGTCGGTATCGTGACCCGACGTTCAAACAATTAGATACCCCGATACTGATCTACCTACTATTCGTCGACGAGTCTTAATGACTTCATTCTTTTGGAACCCTGCAATGTGAACGGAAGTTGATATTAACATAAGGAAGTGTTGGACGGTGGTCGAGTGTACTCGAAAATATGAGCCCTGTATATACAATTCAGAAAATTCGATGTGATAACAGCGTGAGGCCTGTAAGTAAAATTATTAATACTCATAATTTTATCATTCACATACATCACTTTACATTGAAACCTTTTTATATTTGGCAGATATTTCATTTTAAAACGAATGTATAATATTTTTACGAAAAACGCATATGTTTTTATACTTAAGTCCCGATATTTAATTTTATTAATTAATAAATGAATTTCAATTTTAATTAATTGCGTTAAATCATAATACGTTATAAATATGTACTTCTAATTTAAAAATTGGCAGAATGAATTATTACGCTAATAAAATTATTATTGTTTCTCATTCATCATTAAATAGGAAAAATAAATATTACCAATATAATAAAAACGCACAATGGTCATTAGCGAGCACGGACGAGGCTTTATTCGTCTTAGTGCGAGACAATAAATTTCTTATGATCTTATCAGGATAGAAATAAGCACTTCAAAATATTCCTAAGCGTATATGGATTCCGTGAACTGAGAGGCGCTGGGACCAATCGATTTTCCAAGCAAATAAGTACGACAAACGAACGTAGGAATGGGTTAATTATTGCGACCTTTATGACTTTAGCAAACGGAGGGAAACCTTCAACTTCGCCCAGCGACACTAATATATGAAAATCATGAAATTCGTTTACGATACCTTGTTGAATTTAATTTGGGATATATAATACCTGTTGCACCGAAAATCGTTTTTCCTTTGTTAAAGATGTATAACCTTCTGCGTGCTTGCAATATTGCACAATATATTTGATTTTTATTTTAATACTAGCTGTGTCCGCGACTTCGTTCGCATGGGCGTCAAAACGTTTTCTAAAATTTAAGTAGCCTAAGTTACTCTTTATTGCATCAGTTAAAAAGTCAGTGAAAGTTCCGTCAAAATCGATTAAGCTATTCCTGAGATTAGCCGGCACGAACAGACAGACGGACAGACAGACTACAATAGTAAAAAATGTTATATTGGTAGATTTACCGTGTATATATGCATTGAGTAAAAAGCTGTTATTTCAATATTAAAACAGACACTCTAATTTCATTTATTTGTAATAGATTTTAGTAATATATACGAAAATAAGCAGGATAAGTATGACGCGTAATACTTACGCTAGAACTTGAAGTGGTCTAAGGAGTGCTGACTTTCTAAAATCGCTCTTGGGTGGCATACCAATTGTGATTGTACCTTTTTCATTTTAAAGAGTACTTGTTTGAAACAGTAAAACTATAAGAGATTGATGCAGATGAATATAGTGACTATAAGTTACTATAATTACTTCGAAACATTTGTTCTGCGTTGTTCATTGCTACTCAGACGTAAAATTCACTAAAATTTAATCTTCATAATTAAAAGATTTGAAAGAAAAGTAACTCCACAATCATAGTAACTCCACTATTGTAGTACCTCCATTATATAGTTAAGAGTTAATTATACATACAATATGTATTAGAGGTGTCGGTTACTATCCTTTACGGATGCCAGAATATAAAATTCTAACAGCCTCATTGTTTTCATCATTCAATTTTATTAAGACTTGGAACCTCTCGGTTGTACACGAAGGTAATCATGTGGGCCTGTAGTCAAATGACATTAGTGTTGGAAGGTCAATTCTCGTATCGCACGAGCTCCGTTTAAAATCATTTGCTTGTAATTGATGCACTCTCTGTTAGAGCAGCTATTTCATTTGCTTTGTAGTGATTTTCACGATAATTGGACGCAAGGGCAATCCATGATAATTGACCACCGGTAATGAGCCAATTTCTAAACACAACGCTATTTCAATTGTTCAACTTCGTCATATTATTATCATGTTAGTATAGAGATCGCGCTCGGCTCTGATGTCATTATTGTAAGTATTTGCATTTTTATTGCCTGTTTATAGGTGGATATACAAAATCGGAATGATTGATTTTGAATAGGTTTGCCAGGTTGTTGTGACGGAACTATAACCATGGTGTCGTGTTAATGTCACCACCCCTTAAGATATAATGTTGTAACAGCTATTAGGTCACTTGAAAATGCTTTTTTGCGGTGTTTAAACGTATATTTATTGTACTTTCGTTGAGGTCTCACTTGATTTTGGTTATCGTCATCGTCGTCATCAGCCTATCTCTGTCCACAGCTGGACAAAGGCCTCCCCCAATGAGCGCCATCCCGCCCTGTCCTCGGCTGGTCGCATCCAGCATCTGCCTGCAGTCTTTCGCAGATTTTGGTTATAGCAAAAATTAATTTTCTAATAAAATTCCACCTACCTGAGCAAAATGAAAATACTGTTATTTGAAATTCTCTTACACATTAAATTATTAAGCACATAGTTATTCATTGGCAATGTGTTTTCAAAAGAAATTAATAAATATATTATATTATAACCGAGATTGCTGTACACCCGCGTCTATAATCTGCAAACTCTGAACTTTCTCATCCGAAGCGTCGAGTTTCTATAGCTCTGCGTTTGAAGTTTCAGTTATACAAGATGTACGACTCAGCACAGGCCCTACTTATAGAACTTGCACTCGAAAAGTTTCCGATTTACATTAATATAACTGGTTAGCGTCGAACAACTATACTATACTATAGTACAGTACGAATACTATAGTTAATAGAAATCGGAAGTTGTAATTTCTCATCCGACGATTAACTTAACATGTTCAAATTTAGGCAAGAACGGTTAGTTAAAGTAATGTTAGTTTCTTATTCGAACTTGGCAGATCTCTTATCGTAATCTTGTTGTCCTAGTACATACGTGTAGTTGCCAAGTCGAAACGTAATGTAACTTAAAGAGAATATGCTCCTATATCGACGTTTATTATCAAGTGTCCCTTAAAATTGTTAAAAGTTGATATTCAGTTCAGTTCAGATGATGAAATGGTTACATTTATATCTATTAAAAAAATTGGCGTATCAGAATTTGTTGTACAGTTACATTGTGTATTTATTTTTTTATTTTATTAAACTTCCTTCTATCGTGCACGCATGCATGATTGAAGATGATGCGAAGAGCTGAAGATCGAGCTCAGTGGCGTGCTATTGGAAATGCCTATCTCCAGCAGTGGACGGGAGTAGGCTGGTAATGTTGATGATGATGCATGAATTTGGAAACCAATGCTTTTGGTTGATATTTTTTTATAAAAAAACAGCACCTGAAATGTTGTAATGCACATTGATATGAAACGATAAACAGAGATACATACGATACATTCAATCTTTATTGTAAGTAAAACTCATTGGTTTGGAAGCTGTCTCACTCATCATTTTTTCCACTGTCTACGTACAAATACGCCCTAACAGATTTCATCTGTCTAGGAGTACCCTCCCTTCACTCAAACGCGGTCCAATGTTTCACGTAATTGTGTTAGAAACTCTGTAATGTCCAACTTATTGTGTTAGTTAGCTGTAAGTTAGACTCTGTATGACAGTTAGACAGTACTATGCACTAGTTATCAGATTGAGCAAGGTATTTGGAATATACCTCGAGATAATGGTTATGCAGGTACTGTTTAATAAATGTACAGATTAGGTATAGGGAGAGGTAAAGTAATATAATGGTCAGGTAAGGTAATGTAATAGTTACACAAGGTAATGTAGTGGTTATAAAAGCTTGTTTTGTAAAAAAAATTGTTTAATAAATGCGCAAATTAGGCGAATATTTGTCATAACATATTGACAGTAATATATAAATAATAATAATAATAATCGACCCATTCTATTTCCATTGTTGGAATATGGGTCTCCTCTCACATTGAGAGGGCCAAGGCCTTAGTCAGCCACGGTGGCCACGTGCGTGTTGGCAGACTTCACACACCTTAGATTTTTTTTTTTATAATATCCAAGGTGCGCAGGTTTCCTCACGATGTTTTCTCTTCACCGTTAGCAAACGATATTTAAATTTTAAAAAGCACTTTTGTAAAGAGGTGCGCTCCATTTATTTCAATCCAGCACCCCTGGAGTGAGGGGCTGATTTCTTAACCACTATGCTAACGTAATAACAGAAAACCATTTTATGTGCTAACACGTTTTAATAATGCTATCAGAATATAATAATATACATACGGACATAAATTATTTAAAATATTAATATCTTTCTAGTGTGCACATGTCATGACGCTACTTTTATATAAGCAATGTTTTTAATAGCTGAGAATTTAAACCGCACTTCATGTAAAAAGCCCACTATCCCTATTTCAATAATTGCACATTTGGAAACCTATATAGAATTAAGTCCAAAATGAAATCCGGTCGTTTTCAAAGCGAGCTTTTGCAATGGTTTTTCGCAAGTCGCATTCGCTTCCAGATTAAGCTCCAACAGAAAATTAAATTGTCAATCTCCATGTTACCTGGGTACTAATCGACCATCGCCAACCTGTGATATTTTAAACGCGTATTCCGATAATGGTTCGTTACAGCAAGGGAAGCGTTGCTAATTGTGTTGTTTTTAATCGAGTTCTGATCCGATTTTTTGCGTTTTGACCAGATTTCTTAGACCCAACACTTCCGCCGCGAGCGAACGGAGCGCTACAGCACGTGTGGTATAATGGTACTAGTAACATAGATGGGTATTTTCAAGTTATATTAAATACTACGTTGTTTTAAATATACTTTATTAGGTATTTGTTAGTTTGGGTATTAGTATAAGTTTAAGTATTGCCATTTAAAAAAAAGCAGTGATAGCCTAGGGGTTAAGAATTCAGCCTTTCACTCCGGGGGTGCTGCTTCTAATGCATAGCGCGCACCGCTTTACAAAAAATGCGTTTTAAATTTAAATATCACTTGCTAACGGTGAACGAAAACATCGTGCAGAAACCTGCACACCTTAGAATTTATAAAAAAAAAAGAAAATATTTTCTAAGGTGTGTGAAATCTGTCAACCCGCAGTTGGCCAGCGTGGTAGGAGTGGAGGTGGAGTATGGCCTTGACCCTCTCAATATGAAAGGAAACCCATATTCCAACAGTGGAATGATAAATAGGTCGATTATTTCTTTTTTTATTGCTACTAGGAAGGACCGTTAGGTTGCCTTAGTTAATATCTTCTTCTGTGTCGTTTCTTCATTACTGAAGGTCGTGTCTCAGAAAGCGGCGTGTGTCAGTTCTTTCCACTTCGCTCGGTTTTCTGCTTCTCTCAGGGCAGTCGTTAATATTTAGTTAATATATTTATTTGGAATTGAGATAGTATTCATAACTTTCTGTTAATAGGTCCGTTTCATCCAAGTTCACAAATACATTGCGATTCCTCAAACCTGAGATGATCGCTCTTAATATAACACATTACAACGTTATTCTCGTAATTTATAGGTATTTTTTATGTAAAAATTTTATTAAGCTTTACGTCCAGCAGTCGCAAGGTTAATACAGAAGCTTATTAGTTTGAATTAGAGTTAAATATAACCGGAAAATATTTGTCAACACAATTGGTTGTCCAATACATGCAAGTATGTTAGAGTTATGTTAATATCGAAGTAAAAACAAACTTAAATTTACAAAAAAATTATATATATTTAATCATCAGTACTATGCAAATAAAGACTGCTTAGACAATAATGTATGGTTCCGCATTAGTAAGGACATGCTGCGATAATTGGTAACATATTTGACTGAAGTTTTTAAAATGTACTTAAAACTTGTCACGTGGCTTATTAGTTGTTACCTAACGTTAAGAGACGAGGACGATTATTTCACTCGGCTTTTGCTGCAGGAATACAAACGAGATCCGTCCAAGGGCAGACCGCGCCCATGTTTACTTACTCGTTACTTGACAGATCGTTTATTACCCGGTAACCTGTGAAAGCTATGAGCTCATCAATAAAGATTTAAATTAATAAAATTATAATGTTGATATTTTTTATTATTATTTAGAACACTAACCTAATAAATAGAAAGTTAGGACGTCATATTTAAATATTGATTTTAATGTGCGTACAATTTTCTTAGCTGATTCGCCAGTTTACATTTTCAACTGCCTCTTCCGATATCAGCCGGATCCGAGCGACCTCACCCACCTCTTCATTACCTCGAGTGGCACCGTGTCTGATATTCCACATCAATAATTCCACATCAACTCAAGAAACTGAGTAGTTTCTGTTGAAATATTATTTGCAAGATCGAATATTTTGTGGAGATGTGACAGGGGAACAAGCAAAATGATTTATCAGATTCCATATTATTTAACATTGTTCATTAAAGTACTCATAATACTTATTTATGGCTGCTTTATTGACCGCGACTGCTGACAGAAAATCTTGACATCTGAAATCTGAGACTGAAAATCTGAGAAATACTTTTCTCATTTCTAGAAATAGCTATTTTCGTATAAAATAGCTATTTTCTCATTTCTAGAAATAGCTTTTTTCGTAGATTTGTGCCCCCTGTATGGAAATTGGCTCACCGCCTATTCCATAGCGAGACGTAAACGTGACTGTTGAAACGTGGGAGTGGACTACACTACTCTGCCTGTCACTTCGGGGATTACAGACGTGATAAGTTAATTTATTTTGACGAGTAGTCATATATATATGTCAAAAATCATCTTAGAAATAAAAGTATATGAATGTCCATTATAAATTCCCTATAGTCTTTCTATATGGTTACTGTGAACGAAAAATATGTAGGTGTCGAGCACGTCATCACAGTCTAATCTTTGAAGTACGAGTAACATAGACTTTAGACTATTTTGTAATCTGGCTAGTCTAGATTTATCTCGATTTAAGTTAAACGCGTAATATCACGGTAAATAACTATGCTGACAATTATTTTAATTTTCGGGTTTATATTTTAACGTAAATATAAATTACAAATACAAATTAATTAATGCGGGCTTTAACGAATATTGTTAAATTGTGTGCTCTTAAGTCCCGGATGTTTCTCTCTATCGATAATTGACCTCGGTCGGAGGGTACACAAGGCACTTAGCTTTGTTCAGAGTATCCAGCCTCTTATCGGCGTTGTTTCAACATTGGTTTATAGTAACAAGTGAATATATTGTACAGATAATTTTGGCTGAAAAATGCTTTTAGCCTCTTAATAATTTTGTATGCGAATGTGTATGTGTGATACTATTATGTTCCATGACTATATAATATTTTCTTTTCTCGACCCTTTTATAAGATAAGATAAGATAAACATTTATTCCATCACAAAAAACAATGAAGACAAATACAGAAACAAATCAACAAAAGATATAATAAAAAAAACTAAACTAAAACAGTATTAAAATTAAACTAAGACAGAACATTCCTTGTGATGGAAAGGGTTCGCACTCAGCTTACGCCGTGACACTCTACGGCTACTGATTTTTAGTGCGAACCACTTTACACTTACTTTATCGTTCCATTGTTGGAATACTGGTCACCTCTCAGAATGAGAAGGTTAAGACCATAGTCTGCCACTCTGGCCAAGAGCGGATTGGTAGACTTCAGTCACATTAGAGAGTTACGATTATTTCTGTAAACTCTTAAAGTGCGCAGATCTCCCATGATGTTTTCCTTGACCATTATAGCAAGCGACATTTAATATTTATGTGCACGATTTAATATTTGAATATCTGATTTCGGTATAATCTATATATGTGAACGGTATAATTTGCGAATACATACACGTATGTATTTTGGTAGAAACCCAATCAGTTTCCGACCTAATCTAATGTATTTGCGGTCTATGAACGGTCGAATGCATGGCGTGAATTGCTTTTAAAGCCCACACTCTCAAAGTGATACTCGTGCAATATGTGCTTCAATACTCACTCTATGTTAAATCAACAAAATCAGTTGTAAATCCCAGTGAAACCGAATATAAAATATTTTATGCCTCGTATTTATCACTCTTTGAGTCGCGTTTTTGGAATAACTGTTTCTAATTCGAATCCATTATTTTAAATCACTTCTATTAAGAATTTCAAAATACACATAACATTGCGCCTGAGGAGTGTAATGTAATCCCACGTCAAAGTATCATCACCAGTTAAAAGAATACAAGACTTCAAAATAATGGTATATAAATCCATATGTATATCGCTGTACGGAGCCCATTATAAATTCATCGCTCGTACTCACTGGCCACCGTGCGATACCATAAAGTACGTACTCTCCAATGCCTCCACTCAATAACAATAGGGAACAGTTTCGACACGAGGAAAACACCGTACTCCCTTGTAAATGAGGAAGTTATTTTTAAATTGCGCCGTGAAATGAATTATCAACACCAATGGCATAAGTAGCATTGCAGGCCACTTCGGTTTCTGTCATAACGTGTGTCGTAGCTTTACGATTAAGAGGGCTGTACGTAACTGCCATGTCGCGAACTCAACATTGCTCTATTATAAATTCCATCATAAGCCTGTTCCATCCACAGCAAGATATATCACTTTCTAATGAAAATCGTAAATTGTACAGTATCTACCATTTAAATATTAAAATTGTGTTTTATAAATTTATTGTCCGAGTTTTAATTTAAAAAAAAACGCAACTTTACGCCTCTAATCCCCGAAGGGGTAGGCAGAGGAGTGAATTACACTCCTACGTTTCACCCTTTACGTTTAAGTCCTATGGAATTGGTGGTGAGACTGTTGTCATACACCGGACACAATTCCAAACTAAGAGTTACTACTGGACTTTCTAAATGAGGAAAATCCAATTGTATCCGACTCGTAATGTGAACCCAGGTCCTCTCGATCGCCGATCGACCAACGAGGCAGTCAATTTAAGTATCAAATTAATATAATAATACTAATATTGTATTTTCATTAAAGTCTTATTAATAATTTAATTTCAATTTATGAAACAGAGTATCCAATTTATGTTAGTAAACACAATATAAAGAGTAAACTCCAATGAAAATATATATTTCAGAGGTTACAAACGATATTTATTTTCGCCAGTCGAACCAAACCGTAGGTCAATAGAAGTACCTATATGTACGTTTTTATTTTTTTCCCCAAAAACCAATTGGTTCGAGCGGAATATTCCTTGTAAATTAATATACATGTTATTTGGCTTTTCGCTTGATATCGTGAGTAGATAATCATGAATTATGCCCCTAATTTAAGGTATATATCCACCGCGATTGATTTCGCCAGTACCTTTATTTATTTAGGCAATTTCAGATAATTTGTTATTCATCCTTTCATAATTTTCTATCAATGCGGACTACTCTCGGCGACCAAAATTAGACTGTCTCATTTCGTTTCGACAATATCAGATAATTTGTTATTCAGCCTTTAGTAATTTTCTACCAATCAGGTCCTTTCTCAGTAAACAAGTACGACACGTGAAGGTAAATAAATTATCTTATTATCGAACAGATAGATAAAATACTTGCTCATTTAATGATAGGTTGTTATTTCGTGAAAGTAATCAGAGCCTTGCGTAGCGGATGAAATTAGGATACACATGGGTGGATCGTGTTCATTACTCCTTAGTATCTAAATAGAAATAATTGCTTATTCTAAGGTATGTTGTTATTTTGTGTGCGAATAAAAGAAGTATTCTATTGAAGTAAAATGATTTGTATTTGCATCAATGTATGTTCTCTACATGTTCGTGACATCGTCGATAAACTGCAAGAGAGTCGGCTGAGACTACGGACACGCAAAGAGGAGAGCTCTGAATACATTGAGCGACATACGAGATACATTAAGCGATATACGAGCA
>DWMG01003610.1:0-11713 GCA_018244855.1 Elbella merops
TCGAGTGCAGTGGCGTGCTATTGGAGCGGCCTATGTCCAGCAGTGGACGGGAGTAGACTGATGGTGATGATGAATTGTTACCAGACCTAGTGAAAATTTAACTCTGCGATATTTAATTTAGTTGTTTCATGAACATATTATAAATTTATTTTTTTAAAACGATATTAACAACTGACCTTGACATTACCGATGAAAAATCACTATTGTCCATTGACAATTGTAAAGTACAAGAGTACAGAGGGACAATTGTAAAGTAGTGCCATCGCACTACGTTACAATTGTAATTGGAATGAAATAATCACAAGGTGGACAGACAAGGAATGAGGATTAAGACGCTAAAAGACAAAGTTGTGAAATCAAATAAATGTTCAAATAAATGGTCAACACGACAAAATGATTCTACCCTTTACCACAGACGTCGCTGTCAATAGAAGAGAATACTGAATGGTGCCGTTCATTTCCTTCAGCGTACGCCGCTGAAGTGCAAATATTTTCCAACAAATAGAAAACGGAGCAGACGCTGTTAGAATGACCTTGGCTCCCGTCGCCTTTTATTAGTCACAAGCCCCTACATGACACTAATGCTCTTTTGTTACCTCACACAATAACCATTAGCTGATATTGTATGGAGACATTGATATCTCTCAGACATAATGTGTGGGGTGTTATTCTTTGTTAAATCCTTTTATCATCTTAACCCTCTAATGCAATGTCTAAAATTACCGCTTTGTTATCGTGGAAAGTATACCTTGTAAGTCACCTTTGGAGGGTGGTATCATCCACACTCGCCCTCGTAACTTTTACCATTTATTACCTTAGATTAAGTTAGGTAAAACAAAAGGGCGCAGCTTTTACATTAATAACAGAAAAAACAAGCAGTGATAACCGTATGCCGTAACTTCCCTGAGCCAGACAGCGGCCGAGTTCGCCCCGCTACGCGACCAGCGCGCAGATCCGAGGGGATGTTCTAAACGCAAACATAATTCAACCTGATTGCTCCTTCTATCACATTTTTATTCGAAATCAATTCAAATACCATTATTGCGTAGCTTGCTTTTTTATACTGGTGCAATATTGGTGCTAGGAATCTTTTTCGTAGGGTTCGATTTAAATTTATTTAAGTTCGACTTTTATGTATGTGTGCGAAAAACAAAAAATTCATTCATCATTTCGATCAGATCAGCTCGATCTTCAGCTCTTCGAATCCAACAGTTGCCAGCCACTTTGCGTACGAGTACGAGTATAACGTCAATCCACCTAGCTGAAGACACTTATCTTGAACAAATAGATAAAGTAATGATTACAAAAGGAGTCAGAAGTCTATGAAACTACCGCCCGTGTGTAATACCATGTAGAGCATAAACAAATGAGATAATGAAGAATAAGATTATTTCTAATATTGGTACTTGGGGCTCTCTGCTTAAACCGGAATGGACCTGTCGTGATAGCACAAATGTAAAGCATGAGTTTTCTGAATGAGATTCTTATTAACTACAGAAGGCACAAGCAGCTTCTTAAGTGCATTTTTATTTATAGCGTGAGAAAAACTCGATCACCATCCGAAGTTTACCTCTTCCGATTAAGTAAAACATGATGTACGCAACTTTATATTTTTCTCAAAGCGTTTCACGCAATTGGAAAGGCCTATGTCCAGCAGTGGACGGGAATAGGCTGGTGATGATGATGATGTTTCACGCAAAATACTGAACTTGTTCGGTCGAGAAATACGCACTGCGAGGGCAAACATTTCTATTTCTGTGTAGTACATGTACAAATTATTACATTATTGCTGACGGAACAAGAGCTATTTTTTTTAATGGCGGACACATTGTCATACACTTTATATAAAACATCAATACATTGAAGTCGATTTATATAACGTAGCAAGTATGCGATATTATAATAAACACAATATAACAATCTGCATATTTAAAACATTTATCGTTTGTTTAGTTGTAAAAGTCAACCAACTCAAATAATTTTGTTAACGTATGAGTTTTCTTTCAATTCACAATAGATAAAAATTTTGGAATCGTTTCTTGTAAATAAAAACAATCTAAAATACGTAATCACAAAACTAACTGAGCACCTAACGTAAGGTAAACATAGAAAACCGGTCCACCTTTTACTAAAACAACAATAATCTCGAGATGGATCTCTGTATTTCAGCTTCAGATATGGCACAACTAAAATAAGAGGTAGAGATCAAAGGGATTTTATTACATGAAAACCCACAATACGGTCGGAATAAATTCGAATAGTAATACCGATTGGAAAATGGTAAACACAATAAAAAAAAAACACAATACTTCAGACTAAATAAAAATTTCATTTACGAAACCAACCCGTACAGCTCTCGTACTTGTCGAATAATGATCTGATATTACCTTTATTTTCTCTCTGTTTACTTTTTCCTTAATTTATTCCAGGTAAAGTTTCTATGGATTTCTGTTTATTTATTCTAAGAAGTTCATGTTTAATATTGGAAGTAGTAAAAGAACACGAAGGTTATCTGAACCGTTGTTGATTGATAGCTTACACTGTCAAGAGAGAGAATTCATTATTATGCTGCGAAAGAAACATAGAAGTCGTTTATATGTATGTTACATTTTCACATATTATACGATTAAAACGTCGACTATTTTCTTTCTAATTTTTCAAATAAACATATAACAGTAGAGACAGATACGTTTCTCTTTTCTTAGGTTACTTGCAGATTATGAAGAAGGACCTGAGGTTTGAGCTCCCAATATGACATATGTACATATATATCTCATGATATAATTGATAGCTTATAGCTACATATATGTTCCAATGTTCGGTTTTTTTTCAAATATACTCGTACATCGTATCCTCTCTACACGTTGATTTTGTACCAAGTCCGAGATTCAAGTTTTAATACTTACTTATACATGCTTATTGCATATTATTTACTCGTATACTATATATGGCATACTAGGGAATGCGGCACTTTTTGGGTAACAGGTGATTTAAGTCAATAGAACAGACAAAATTTCACAAATTGAAATAATGGAAAACTTTTCATAAATGTATGTACTCGTACAAGAGGAAAGATTAAGAATAAGAAGCCTACTCAAAATTTGATACTAATGTTCCTTTTCATGAATACATTGAATATTTAATCATGAAGAACTGGGAGTTGTTCTCCATTCACCGTCCCATTCTTAGAGACACGAATCAAGAGGAACTAGTCTGTGCTTTATGATTTTATACTAACAGCGTTTTAATTTGTGTATTGATTGTACGGCGCTACAAAATTTAAGATATGATTGTTATAATTTCTCCTATTCGAAATATCATTCTTCATAACTCAACAACTTTATAAAGTATAGTATCATTCGTTTCTGTCTGTACTTTGTTAGTTTGGTATTTTTCTTTTCTGCTTTATAGAAGTTTATGTAAACAAGAAGTAATGGAGTGATTGATCCCCCGTGCTCGTGAAATTACTTTTATATTAGTTTTTGCATATAAAATGGAGATGGCGTTCTGAAAATTTTACTGAATTTTACTGAACGAGGAGAATGTGTTTCGGTGTGCGTAATGGAATACAAAATCGTAATTCAAAATACGCGAAATAAATCTCAACAAACTCACAGGAATCGGTAGAATGGCTGCGAATATGAAGATCTGGTATTCAGTGCCTTGTATGTACACTTACACCAATTCAATAACATATGCACTTTACGGAAATGTTGGTCGCCAATCGCTACCGGCAACGGGAAGGAGTGTAAAGCTAACACAATTACATAGTTTCAGAACGGAACAACGATCAATCTATATACAGAACAAATACAAAATATTTTAAAGTTATCCTAAATTTACGCAAGCAACAGCTACGCAGACAATCAGAATGTACGATTGTAGAACTTGCTGCAGTAAGACCAAAGACGCTCATGATATTACCGCAGACCAACTGGCGTCTTCATATAAAGAAAATCATATAAAACGTATAAATCATATAAAACGTTTTCACTGGTGCTTAATTTTCTGTCGAAACAAATTTCGAAATTTGTAAAATAAGTTGGATGTTACGTACTACAAAGATAGTATTAAGTCGGCGCAGACAGCGCCCACCAGATGGATTTGGTAATCATCGCCGGATTAATCTCCACACTCCGGGATTAGCTATTGGTAAGTCTGGAACAATGTTATGTTACATATGTAACATTATGTAATTATATACATTTGCTACATCACGTGTACTAAATAACACATACATTTAATTTACACCTTTGTGTGTAAATAACGTGTACTTTTGGACCATCTAGGACAATATGGAACGTTCTAGGCTATCTCTGTACCATCAGGTGTGGTTGTGGGATAGCAAGGGTATATTTATTCAATAAAAATAATTCTTTATTATATAAACATTATAGGACATTGATTGCTTTACCCTAAATGTAATTAAAACATTTACCCTTGAACAAAATGAAAACGCTTGTCTTAAAGCCTTTGTTACACTACGAACGAGAAACAAATAAGCAATATTGTATTTACTGAAATCGGAGCTATATGTCAATTCATGTCAGAAAATATGTAATCAAAAAATATAAACCTGAATTAATTTGAAAAAGAATAAAAATTATTATTGTTCTGGTCTCTTGCTCGGTGTATGATAATAGGCGCACCCCCAATTTTGTGGCACGTTAACATAAATAGTGTAAAATGGGATTACTACACTCCTCTGCCTAGCCCTCCGAGGAAATATACGCGTGAAATTACGTTTTTTTTTTTGCTAGCGATATGCCTATAAGTGTCGACAATTTATACCATTTACGATAAATAATTATATGTCGTCCCTTCAAAGACTCAGTAAAACGAGGAATTATAAACTAATCGGATCGAAAGATATTATCGGCGGTTCTGTAATTATATGGCACGAACGTTTCGGGAAATAATTGCTAGAGGCGAACACTTCTATGTGTATTTTCTGTATACCTCACTCGCCGCTAGCAATCAGATTTCTACGTGGTGTTTTGCGGTTTTAAAAGTATGTCCAATGAATTTTGGTACTATCTAATATTATTATCTCATTATGTATTATCTCATTATGCTAAGGACTCGTTGCCTGTGAAACAAATACCTTATGTACGTTAACTAAAATATTATTTGTTTATTCATTGTACAAGAAATCCATTCATTACTTGTCGTTAACAGTTTCCTGTGAGACAATTGGATGGGAAAATGAAAATTCCTGTGCCACTAAGAGACACTTTTAGAACAAGATTAAATTCAATGGACAGAAATTCTTGAAACCTTTTGAAAGTGCCAATGCAGTCGTTCGTTTCCGCCAATTAAGAACAAGCGTACCGTTTTATAAATACACTTTTCTATAGTGTACTGAAGTTAGGAAAATACGGCAACACTGATCAGTAATAACTGTATCACAGCTATCGGAAGTATGTCCACTGGTGTTGTTTAGTTCCATTTTTCATTAATTGTCGAACTAAAATGAGTTTCTCTCTGGCGATTCTTCAACTATACCTTTCGCACTTTTTCAGTGATATCTATGTCGAGACAAAAACGGTTTCAAAGAAAACAGTTTTAGAAAATGCATTAAATTATCCGAGATGAATATTTATTATTGTTTTCTGTCATTATATTTCGATATATAATGAAGATGAAGCTGTGCTGATTCTTTAAATTATATCTATCAAGCAGAATAATATAATTTATTGTTTTCATACATAATCAAAGTATCCTAACTACCTACGCCTTATCGCCGCGAATTACCCTTTCATTTCCTAAGAAATATAAAGCCTTTGAAGTTAAAATAATTATTTATTCATGCCATATAACGATCACTGACTCGTAGCAGTAATACTATTATTATGACAAATTAATCAGTGCAGCCCTCGGCCACATATGTACGACCACAGCGAGGTATCAACTACGTGACATTACTTACTAATATGTTACTTTACAGGAGACGAAGTACGTA
This sequence comes from Elbella merops, assembly GCA_018244855.1. Taxonomy (NCBI): domain Eukaryota; kingdom Metazoa; phylum Arthropoda; class Insecta; order Lepidoptera; family Hesperiidae; genus Elbella; species Elbella merops. Next base: position 5,963 of record DWMG01003610.1, read on the forward strand.
TCCTATCATATTAATTCTGTATTCATAACGATACACAACACTGCTGGTTGTACTCGTATAACGAAAAATCTTGGTGCAGCTGTATTGTCTTTTTCTAAGAGTTTTAATACTTGTAAAGTAAACGGCTACTAATAACCGAATCTTAAGTAATCCAATTAAGTATGCTTAGTCGTATTTGGTCAGCATTTGGACAGTTTCTGGGTTCGATCCCCGGGTTGGTCACTAACCCGATTCGATACCCGAGATCGGCATTTACTCACGTCCTATTCCATAATGTGTATTGCGCTCCTCTGCTCTGCACTCTTTTGGTGATTACAGGCGTGTTATTACGTTTTTACTCAAGGTTTTTCAATATTGGAACAATAGAAAGGTTAATAATAATATATCGTAGTATACGCCTGACGTAGATAAAACACGTCAATTATCTTATCATCGTCATCATCGGCCTGTTTCAGTCCATTGCTGGCCATAGGTAATGAGCGACATCGCGCCCTGTTTATTTATATAAGCGCAGTTTTTCACATTAGAATCTAGACAACGCTCAAACTGGTTTTTTTTTTATGATTTACGATCGAATTTCGATCGCTACTGGGTGTTTAGTTAAAAAGTGAATTTTAACTGTCTCTATAATACTCGTATCTTTAGATTAATAGCGTCGAATTGGCCAAAGGATAACAGCGCCGTCTGAAAAATACGTATATAATGATTCCAACTTGCAACAGAATTTTCAACCGTTCGTCAGACTTATGTTGAACGGACCATTGCGTGTTTGTCGCTTTTTTAATTTCATAGCAATGTGCTTTCCACGAGGACAGATGAGAAAGGTCTAGTATGGAAATTTTGTTGAATACGCAAGCGACAAACGTGACCCGACCCCATGCTTCAAATACAACCTTAATGTGTCCGTGTACGGAATAATAACGATTAATAAGTACGCGACAATAAAATAACACATATTTAATTCATATACTAAAATAATTCATCGTAAAATAAAATACAGTTAAAGAATTATTAGATAATTATCGAATTCGATAATTATCTAATTATCGAATTCGAAAATTATCGAATTATTTCGTGTAACCATTATATCGTACTTATTTATCTCTAGTAAATAGTTACCATAACTTCTGGACATTTGCAACGTAAATGGAGTTATCAATATGCTGTTTGCCTTCAAAGAACTTTACACTTGAAAGGAAACGCTACATGTAAAACAAAACGTTACATTTGAAGAAATATTTTAAATACATCACTGTAACAAAGTCTTTAACCAGGTCAACTAACTTAACTAACTTAGTATTTGAAATTATTGAGCAACCATAAAATGTATAAACAATTGAGGATACTAGGCAATCTTCGTAGCTGCACTTATTAAAAAAGTTGTGGCTTTATTTGTATGTAGCTTAATTTAGTGCCTAAAACAATAAAAATAAACTCCCAAGCCCCTAGTAAAGGAAAATATAAAGATGTCGTACGGAAAGTCGGTGTGATTTTTATAAGTTCATTCTGATTATATCAGTATCGGGATAGTAATCGTTCTGGTACGAATGGCGCTTTATTGCGTGACAAGTATCCAATAAAGTGCTTATTTTTGCGCGAACCAAAAAAAATAAAGGGCTTATTTTCTTGCGTCTCCTACGCTACTAGTATTTTTGTAATAAAACGGTGTGATGGAACTGGGTTGCAACACATAAAGACCCTGGCGGGGTGTTGCCTTCAATAAACAAGATTAGTTAACGGACTAACACTCATTAAGCTTTTCTACTTTCCGTAGCGACTGTACGTACGTATGTAGGTTCCGGCTACCAACTTCGTAGAAAACTAAGCTATCTTTTTTCCTTGAAATAAAATTCTCCACGTACCAAGAATTTCTAGTCGGTATCTTTTCACATTGCGGATTCATTCTTCGCGAAGTATATTAAGATCGCAATCTCTCACATAGTAAAACTTAAAATTGAACGGAATATAATTACTTTTAAATTACACGAAAACAATATTGGAACAGAACTACAAAGCTTATTGTCTTCCGTTTATGTAATACCTACATAAAATAAACAATATCAGAATTACGGCTAGACATAGTTGTATTCGTTTTGAATAACTCCAGGTTATACGAATCGCAAAAAACAGACGGCAAAAATTTACTTGCAGTTTACTTTAATTTTACGGCTAGGCACGAACTCCACGCCACGCTGCATGCTGCAGTACTTGTGGCCAAGATATCACGGCATTTTTAAGCTTCGCTGGACAACTACATATGCATACAGTTGCTGATTATTATTACTTAGAGTAATAATATCAGTGATTGTACATGCCCTCATGCTTCCCTTTCAAGTATTATTTTGTTATCAGCGACCATGCATCCAAGAGACGATTAACGATAAAATGTGCATTCAAAAGTTCATTTCATTATTTATTTTATGAAGAAGTAATAAAATAATATGTTTTGATAATTAATTACATTGTAAGTTACATTGAACCAAAATTTGATTATACAATTAGCCAAAGTTCAGACGACCTGGCAATTGTTCAGTGTCAATAACGGACAAAAGCGGCTCCAGAGGATTTGTAAATATGTTGTTGCCTTTGAAAACGAGCGCTTTGGAATTGGAAATATATTTTTCGTACATGTGGCTACGAAAACGTACGCGAATGCGAGTGGATTTTTTATGTATACATATGGACCACAATGGAACACTAGTTTGCCTGCTAGCAATTATGTTGTTAGACATCCGAAGTTGATCATCATCATCAGCCTGCATCCACTAGTGGAAAAAGGTCTTCCGCGAGGAGTTTTTGCCCATATTCTGATAGCGGAATCAGTTATCAGTGAACCCAGAAGTTAGCGGTCTAAAATTTTCAATAGACTGCTGTGTCAATTGAATTAACATATCCGCTTCAATCAAGTTACTCGATACATCGTTAGCTATTTTTGAAATGTACAAAATAAATATGTAAGATCTTAAGTAAAATTCCGCAATGCTGGTTATATAACAGATCACGACTCAAGCGCCAAATTTTAAGCTCAAAGCCACACATTATTAATGTTACCAATTAGTTCACACTGAGCACTTAATTAATCAAATTAAAAACCGTCTGTTCTCTAAGGAAATTCACAATACAGATAATATATCCTTTTGTGAATATTAAATTTCATAACAGGGCTTTTTAAAATATATGCTTAAACATTTTCCATATCTTAAATTAAGTAATAACATCTGATAGTGTTTCTTGGACAAATAACTAAATAAATTCTGTCAAACAATATAATTGCACCATTGAATCAAATTCACTCCATGACACCACTGCGAGAGAAACCCATATCCTGAACATACTGGGCAGTAAACGATATATCTAAAGCTACTGACACGACGTGAAATAAAATATTAATGGACAACAGAAAACAACTTTCATTTCCAAACATTGCGGAAAAACTTTATGAAACCACCTTTATTGAACGTAGGATATAAGAGCTGAAATCCCATAGGTATTTTTTGTCGTATTTGTAGTCACTTTTCATTGATAAGTAGAGGGAATAAATCGGGCAGTTTGATTGGAAGTTTTCTAAGGTAACGTAACATTTTAAATGATATTCTAATCACAAGTCAGTGGCATGTTCAACGTTACTGGACTTCAACGGCATCTTTAGCAACTTTGATATATGTACAGCGGAAGCAGAGGTTGGTTTAACTAATCTATTTAATTAACTGCCTATGTAAGACCCTAAATGAATGGTAAATTCTGTCGTAAAATACTCCTGATTAAATATAAACAATTGTTCTATCTATTCTTAAAAGTAAAATAAGTTTTGGAAAGTAAAGTTAAGTATTGGAGAGGCCCATGTCCAGCAGTGGACGGGAATAGGCTGATGATAATGATGACAATAAGTTTTAACCGCGGTAAATTTACCATCATCAATCCCTGATTGTCTCACTGCTGAACATGATTTATCTCTAAAAATGAAAAGGCCGAGTGCCATGATCGGTTCCACTAGTCCAGCACGGTTAAACAAATTTCACAGGGATCGGAGTACATTATATAGAACTAGAAGGAGTGCCAAGCCCCTCACGATGTTTTGTTTTACCGTGTAACTGTGTATTTGACACGTAGTTTGCTAAAGAAGGGGATGTGCGACAGGATTCAATCTAGAAATTAGGGGTAAGAGGCCGAAATCTAAACTACTAGATATCACTGCTGCACTATTAAAAGTATATTAAACAAAAAGGCTGAGCATATTCATATAATAAAAGAAACGTAACGGAGGGGTAGACAGAGAAGTCTACAACACTCCCACGTGACACCAGTTGCGTCCTATAGTTCTCAAACCGGGATTTGAACCCAGAACCTCTCGATCAGCAGTCGCGCTTGCAACCAATCGACCAATGAGCCAGTCAAGAAGAAGATATCCTTAACTCATTAAGACTAAGTAAGATATTGAGTAGCGAGTTGAAAGATTTTTACGAGTATTTTTACTCAGACCTGGGGTTTATGTTAATAACATAATACGTACATTGATCGATTACGCCACAAGTTTCTTTGACCTTTTATAACTGTGATATGTAACGTAATGTAATAATGTCTAGACTACTATAATTTAGCTTTTTCTAAATATACTAAATTGAAACTGTGATTACAGTTCATAACGACAGTGTCATTATTTGTACCTTTGTTAGTAAAATAAAACACTAAGAAAGCTTACCACTACACAATCAAGGAAAGCGTTATAAGTAAACCTTGTTCTTTCTTAGTTTTATTCTAAGATGGATTAAGATGTGATAATCCAATAGAGTACTTAGCATTAAAACGTTTTTTTTATATGAACACGAGTGCGTATTAGGAAAATCTGCAGATTAAACTTTCGCTCCGAAATAAAATAAACGGCTTCCCCTGAGTGATGTCATAGAAAGCTAAAGCGGCTTTCAGAGAGTGTTATTATTTCAAAGTAATATTTAAGTGGTTTACTGAGCCACTCGGTGAGCGTAGTGAGTTAGTAGAGCTGTTAAATTTGTAGGTGAAAAGTGATTTAGACACCCGACTGCAAAATGCAATGTAAATGCACTCTAACATGATTAAACTGTTTTCCACGCCCGGTCAAGCGGCATTCACTTTAAATGGGATAAGCATTTGTTACCCAAGTCACTGTACCTACACATTATGCGTGCATTATGAATTATGGAAAGTGCTTGCCCACTTATTATTTACCTAAACAATGTATTCTTATTTCAAACTGTATAGCGTTGCGTACATGTTTGCGTGTATGCTTATAGTTAAATGCTTTTTATTTGTTTTATAAAGCTTTCGATCCTATATATTGCTTTTAATATTATTATATGTAAAGTATTATTTATTATATGTAAAGTATGTATTGTAAAGAATCTGCAATAACGTAGGATAACGATCGTTTTCGAAAACAAATTGGTCGATTCCCTCCCGGCCGCGATCAGGCTACCACGTAAACATAACTTCTGATTTAGCGATCCACCCTACCGGTAAATTTGGACGTCTACACCGTTTATTTCTAATGTGTATAAAACGTTAAGTAGCCACCTGTCATAACCAACAAGCTATTAATTAAAATATATATAATTACTTTAATTGTAATTGTAATTAGTCGACTGCCTCGTTGGTCGTGTTGGTTGCAAGTGCGACTGCCAATCGAGAGGTCCCGGGTTCGGTTCCCGGGTCAAACACTACAAAAATTTTCTAATTTAGATTTTCTAGTAGTGGTGCGGAGTCTTGATATGTGCCCAA
>DWMG01003611.1:0-11713 GCA_018244855.1 Elbella merops
TATGGCCTTAACCCTCTCAACATGAGAGGAGACCCGTATTCCAACAGTGGAATTGTAATGGGTTGAAAAAAAAAAATGATAACAATGATTAATAGTTTTAGACAAGGACTCGCAAAAAATACTCTTCATGGAAGTGCCAGAAGTATTAAAATCCCGCTGACGTGTATGAAGAGAGTGAGGAATGTAGAAAAGTGCGACCGGTTTGTAAGAATATAAATATTTAGCACTAGGTGCTCTTGAACTATCGAATAAACTACCTGGCGTGAATCACGCCTTTATTCCCCCCAAGGGATAGGCAGAGAAGTGTAGTATACTCCCAAGTTACACTAGTTATGTTATACATACGTCCATCCATGGAACAGACGCTGAGGAATGTCGTCTCACGACGTGATAATATAGTAATAATAATAACTTTCAAAAAACGTTCAACACGAGCTGTCTGTGTGTGCAGCAGTATACTCAAAAGCTGGCACCGCAACTTTACACCACTCGCACTTGACTGCATCTGTCTATTTCATTAAATATCTCCACACTCTGCGCCCTGTCCGAGGAAACCGGCTCTCGGACTAATTCCAACATGTTACAACTAAGTCTATTGTAGTGTATATTATGTACATTATTATTTACGCAGCTCTACATAGAGTCGAGTAGAAAATGTTGTTGAAATATTTCGAACGAGTCGACTCAGGGTGGCGTATTCGTTGAAATGATTTGCGTTTATACTTACAAAGTGCAACTAGCAAGTTTTAAATGACGTGACATTTTGGTTTACGAAACTCACTTCTGCCGTCTGCTCGCGCTAACCACCTTAAAGCTTAACTCTATTATTGTTTAATGGGATAGTATAACTCGCAGAAATTAACCACTCATCTACTCTAGATAAACACGTACATATTAGTAGGCGGAGTCACATGGTGGGGAAGGGCTTATCTCACAAGTAGTGCAAAGTTGACTTCGGCGTGTTGTACTGAAAACCTAATCACACTGAGTTATTACATAAAAGAAATATAAGCACAAACTGTTTTAAACACAAAACGCGCGTAAAACGTGGGTGTCAAGCTAATGTTTAAGAAAGGCGTTTATTATTTTTGAATTTGGTGAGTTAAACTCCGGGTCAGTTAAATTCCATTGTATCGGATTACTGAGATTGTTATCTAACGCGTAACAAATCAAAATTAATGTTATATTGTGGACATTCTATCAATATAAAATATATATTTTCTTAGTCGGTACCATCACGAGACTTTCTTCTTCGGTAACTAATTATTATTATACTATTACGCCAGATCGTTGCTGGGTTAGGCAGACGCACCGAGTACCAAATACCTCTAGCTTAAAAGATTTGTCGTGCTTCTTCTCCATTTATCACTGTCTTCATACATACAAGCTGTTTTTGAAGACTTTTTACACTCTCTCTCAGGTGAAAAATGTTGTATAAGTTCCGTTCAGTAGACTGTACATAATTATATAAAACGGAACATGGAAATTAGAGGTCATTGGGAAATTCATTCTTAAGAACGTTTAAAGACAAATATTACAATTTTGTATTAATTTCATACCACGAGTTATTTACCATTTTTCATACCACGAATTATTTACCATTTTTCATACCACGAATTGGCTTTTTGAATTTAGAAATGTCAGTTACACTTTAATTGTATGCCAATAATGTTCAGAGTTCATTGAATAATCTATGAAGATTCGTGTTTCACATTAAGCTACTATGAACATATAAATATACGATAGTCAAATTTTAAATTATCAAATCAAAACACAAATACTACCTAATTGAAAAAGGTGTACTAAAAGTTTAAATAACAATTATTATAAACAACAGCTGTACGAAACTAAGTTTAGCAAATGAAATACACCTAATCCTAACAAATATATACTAACAATAGTGTTTTATTCAATGCTAATGTTAATTAGTTAAAATATGCAGTTCTTAGATTAGTATTTGCTTATTATCGTACATGAATAAACGGTTTTCTTTTTTCTTTCTTTCATTTACAAAGTAACATCCAAAGTACATGAATAAACGTCCATATTTCCTTTTCTTTTTCTTTCATTATTCACAAGTTACATTGTCGTATCCATTATGAGTAGAACTTTCTGAGCTCTTCGTGTGCCGTACGTGCGGGCACGTGGAGCACCAACGGTTTTAATATACGACTGATATGAAATTTGATCCCGCCTCGTTTAGCATTCACAGCGGGCAGGTGTCGCCCGCGGACTCACTGTTTTAGTCACGTACTTAGGTACGTACAATGGGCTGTTCTTCGTAGTAATACCATATACGAATTTAACTGTTTTAAAATATATACATTTAAGCTCAAACACTGAGTATAGTGTAAAATAGAATATATATTTGTTATTTTGACAATATAGTTTGTCACTGCATTGTTTTAGTATAATTAAAGATAATGTAATTAGATTGTGCATTGTGTTATTTAAATGAGCTTTAATTGATGCTAAAAATATTTCATTATTTGCCTCCCTATGATTCATAAATTCATCACGTCTCTTTTTGGTTGTCTAACCTGCACATATTACCATTTTTTTTACGAGTTGTTAGTCATGTAGGTAGGTGTACTAAACTATACCAAGTTTCAATTCACACTCCTTACGGGATGTTAGTTATGAAGGTACTATGTGTATCCGACAATGCCAATTTCCAGACATGTGTCCAGCGACACGTGCCCCGCTCAAAACAGTTCCCCGGCAACTTATGAACTACAGGTTGAAGTTAACTGGCATGTGTTTCTGGTTGATTTATATATGTACACTTGTTTCATACCCCGCTGGCGCGTGGGAAGTTCGCGACTCAGAATACCTACACGGAAGAAGTATGAATAGCTTACACTAATTATTAGTAGCGGAGTGTAGTGTTAACAATGTTTTTGTGAAGGAAGTAAAACCTTGGTTAAAAACCGTATTAATAGAGTCTCATTGTTTCTTGACAAAATAAGTAAGATAATGTGTTATATAAGGGAATCAAAAGTCTTTGAAACCGGCGTGTTTAATTATAAGAAAGACTGATGAATGTAGAGAAAAAATGTCAGGTCTAGCGTTATTTGAAAATCGGTGCTCTCTGCCTACCGTATAAGAGTCCTGACGCAATTATAATAATGTTAGTAATAATAAAGTACGTGGAGGATACAGAAGGTAGTAAGATAAATCTCAAGCAGTGTTCTCCGCGAGCCACTCTTACGGCGCTGGCGGCCAGTGGTGAAATAACACTTGTCTTGTAAAAATATTTTGTTTTGAACGAGTCACGAGCGGGTGGGCGTGTGCGCGTATCGCGGCTGATCGGAATGGAACCCGGCGCCGCGCGAACCACGCCGCTACACCCGAGCGGTTAGCGGACGTACACACTTTACTGTTTAACGGAAAAGTTTTCACATACGATTTCCAGTGGTGTATGCACACGTACGATTTATTCACACAGCACGGCAAAACCAGATACGGTAAAATTGTTTAAGCCCGGTACAGTAAATCGTAGGTATACGACAACCTATTCGGTAAAACCGCAATAGTGTGAGCCCACCCTTACAGTACTAAATGTTATTTAACAATCTCCAGCTTGAATCGCACGTACTTTATGAGGGGCGGAGATTTTCATTACGAAAAACCACTTAAATCTGTATCAGTTATTAATCGAGGTGGTTTAGAGAGGGAACAATATGAAATATTCAACTGGGCCGCTACGGAAAGCTTATTGATAGGTTACATTCTCGTATATTTTTAACGTCAATGACTAATACAGAGTACATACGCAATATTACACAAAAGTTTTTCACACATTTGTCAATTTGTATATACTCGTATATTTCAACTCACTGCCTGCCTCGTGGGTTTAGTGGTTGCAAGTGAGACTGTTAATAAAGAGGTTCTAGATTTAACCTCGGGTCGCGTAAAATATTATTGCGGTTTTCTAAATTTAAATTCCTAGTACCTTCCTAATAATACGGAGTTTACATCCGAGTCCGGTACATGGCAGTGCGTTCACCCCCTATTCCATGGCGTATATAACATAGCTGGTGGAACTTACGAGTACTACATTCCTATACCTACCCCTTCGGGGAAATACGGGCGTGATGTTGTTAGAATATTCCAATTTTCTTTCTTCCCGGTTCAACGCTTACTCCAGCAAGGCGTATATCCTAAACAGAAGAACACAATGTGTCGAAATGCGCAGTCTCCCAGCCCAGACATTCGCAGCTATCACACAGAGTGCTGAGACAGCGCAATATGCTAATGGCTCTCTTTTGCTGCGATACGCAAATATCCAGACACAGCAGCTTTCGGCATTTCGGGTTTGTTTTTAGGCAATTTCCTCCACGCTTTGAGGTAATTAACAGTGAAAGCGTCTCGTGGCAAGCTTAAAGCACTTCAAAGAATCATACCAACCGGTCCCTGATGCGCTAATGTAAGCAAAGTCCCTGAAGCAAAGTAATTGTTATTTAGTAGCACCATTTACGTACGATTCTTCAGAGGAAAATATTATGGTAGTACTAGAAATAGTAAAATCATAGAAGGAGGCAGTAAATAGGCACAAGTAATGCCGCAGGGTGCGATACTGCTTCGCCGTAAGGCGTACTGATAAAAAAAAGTTTTATCCTTGTGTTTTGGTCACAAAGGTACAGGAGGTCACACAGAAATACATTTTGTCAGGTTTTTCAGTACATCAAGATTCCAATACCCAACAACTGCTACCGGTGTCCAAACTGAAATTCTATTGTAGGTCAGTCCGGATCAGAATGCGACTCTCCTGAGATCCTTTTTGAAAGAACGCATTGTTATCTTATTAAAAATTGCATTCGATAGTTGAAGTAAAGGAACCTCTGAATGTCTAAACTAAATCAAGCGATCTGCTATGCTTACAATTTTTTTAATGTATTGACCATATTTGTGTGTAACACATTCTCAATACCACACATCTACATAGAAGCACACATTGGGAAATATAAAGTACCAACGCTCCTCTTATATCCAGATAAATAGTGTCGTGTTCGCTGTACATACACTACAAAAGTAAGGGGTCATATAAAAGGTAAGACTGACGCACATTCCCGTGCCCTACATATTGTAAATGCACTCCAAGTGCTTATAAACCAACCACAATTTAAGATTATAATAATATTTCGGTATAACTCTCGTGCGTCTATCTAATCACAACTAAACATAGATTAAACTATTCTAGCCATAAAGCTAATAAATTGTAACTTTTAACTCTCCTAAATTTTATACCATAACATACGAGTACAATTCTATAGCGAGTAGAAAAAGAAAAGGAAATATATTTCTAAACTAGTCTCTTAGTACAACTGCCGATCAATCTCGCATTGAAGTCAAAACGTACATAGCTTCTTCAAGTCTTCATAAAGTAGCAATGTTGCTGTTTTGCATGGAATAATAAATTGAAACTGGAAAAGAACGTCGGTGTTCAAATCCGTGGTACAAAAGCAGCTGATCCTTCCATGAACCGTGAAATAACGTAAATCGGACCCGGAGTGTGGGAACAGAGCGCGATCAGTCGACCGCGTATCATTATTGACGCGATAGACAATTTAGATTGCCCTGATTGCTTTTCCTTTCTGTAAGTCACTTGTATTACTTGAAAAAGATTGGTTATAATATGATTTTACAATATTTAATGTCTTCTTATGACAACGAAATTAAAGTGATTTTTTGTGCGTTGCATAACACCTTGACGAATCCAGATTTAACCAACAGTTGGAAAGTATTTAATACATTTTTGGAACTTGTTTTACAAAAACAGATATAAGCATAATTTATGGAGAAATCCAATATAATATAGGTATACTTCACCTTAATTGAAATAAATATTCAAATATGCATCTAATGAATAAAACGCAAAATTAGTAATTTCATTTCAAAATTCCGACATAATTGTAAAAAGTAGAAATAAATCATGCACTAGTAAATGTAGGTTCTTTTTCAAAGAGCACGTGTTTTCTTTTTTGGTTTATACTCGTAGTTATTAGAGTTATTCACCGCAGAAGTCCTGCGGTTACAACCACTAATAAAACAGACTGATGAAATGAAAGTTGTGGGAAATGCCGGCTGGCCGCACCTATTACTGGAATGATTTTTGTTATTATATGTAATGCACTCTGTGAAAAGATATTTGATACTATGTATGTTGTAACTTGTACGGATGATATGAGACACAATCATATCTTAGGAGGTTGTAATGTATCAGCGACTAGCTCGCATCTCGGTGACACACATTGCCGGCGAGAATATGGGCAGTTGGGGACATCGGAGAAAATGAATATAATTTTACAGTCGTCCATAGATTAATATCATAAAATAAATCAAAACATTTTTATAAGTAAAATGGTTACTATAAATAGGTAACAAGGGAGATAAATTTATGATATACAATGAAGTTATATCTGGAGGGAATTGGAAATTGATTACTGCTGTAAAATAAATACTGAGTAAAATTATAAAACTGCCCTGTCTATTTTAATTCCCAAGAAATGATTTTAGGAGTATAAAAATGAAATAAGTGTATGTACTTAAGCCGGAATTCATAAGTAAATCAAGATAATACGAAGGACGTCTACAAGCTGCCTGTAGGTAGAGTCATTTATAGTGCTATTAGCGCAGTAAAAAATGAGAGGCAATTACACGAAACAGAAAGACTATCATTGAAAGAGCACGATCTTAAATCGGCATTAATGTTTACTGAGGGAACGAGTTAAGATTACTTGGAATAATCATAAATATATAGAACTGTGCCTTTAACTTTAAGCTTTAAAGACACCGTGAAGAGAATCATTCAAATATGTAAATGCTGATTTTACGGTGATTCTAAAAGGACTGCATTATTCAATTGAAAATACGGGTTGGTAGATGAGTTTGATACACTCCCTAATATTTGCCAGTTACATTATGCGTCCCACCATGGGACAGGGGATGACCCTATAGCCATACACCCGGCACAATTTCAGACTCCGTGCTACTCGGAATTCCAACACAAAAAAAAACCAAATACTACTTGGCTCAACGCGGGAATTGAACCCAGGACCTGTCGATCAGCAATCGTGCTAGCAACCACTTGACCAATGCCGAGGCAAGTATTAGATATTTTGCAGTGGAATGTGGAATATAAAGGCACCAAATCACTCGACTTCGTCATCTACGATATCTAACCTAGTCACGTTCACATTGTGACTCATAGGCTACAGATGACGTATGAAAAAGTCGCCTTAGCTGAAACGTCTAGATGTTTCTTCCACAAAGCCAGAAGCATACAAATGCAGCTTCGTTACTTTAAACCGATTAGTTTAAGCTCAGACCAGCGTGCATTTACCAAGAAAGTCATGAAAATAGAACTATGTCAGCTTTTAAGGTTAGAAATATTTAGAATTCAGTACTCTTTACGTACCTATTAAGAAACAATTGAATATAAATACTAACTTAACATAACATCACGGCTGTAATCGGTAAGACGTAGGCACACTTACTAAATATAAAGTAAATACTAACATATAATATTAACGAGATAATGTTCGTCTAGAAAAACATGGCGTAGATTTATTCTGTGTAAAACCGCTCTCGCAAACGAGTAAGTGGACTACATTGTAAGCTGCCAAGTTCGAGTAAGGAAAGCTCGCGAGCTTCGAGGTCGTGGAAAAACTTAATCGGTCGAACCAGTCAATGGAAACAAAAACCTGGAACCAGATAAACTGGTGACAGTTACATGATGTCATTAACATTTCTTTCTTGTGACACATAGTGAAGTTTTCGGGTTGCGCAATATAAGCCTACCTGTGGGTACATTTCTAGCCTTTATATTTTTATTTTTTTGAGTATATTTTTCATGTAAATAATTAAATTCGACTTAAATAGTCTTGGTACATTCAGTAATGTTAATGTAATTTTATATATAATGTATTGTTATATATTTACAGATCATTATTAGAAACACCAGCAGAACGTTAGTATACGATGTAATATCACTTAAGTAATTTTTGTAGTCTTTGTTCTAATTTACCATTTACAATTTTAGTACAACATATAAGTTCATGAATGTTCCGCTCGTCAGGACGTCACGATGACGTTACGTACTCGCTGCTCTCTACCTAACCCGTAAAGAACATGGTGTGATGATAACAAAATGTTGTGTAAAATACTGATTTTATTAAAAAATGTGAGACTATCATCATTCTACAATACTATTAGCTGTACAATTATTTGATCTGTAAGCAATAAGCTCACCCTCTATTCCATGACGCGTATAACGTAACTGGTAAAATGTGGTACTAATTGTAGTATTCCAACATGTACGTAGAGTACGTCTGCGTACACCTTCGGGGAACACAGGCGTGATGTTATGTATATTTAATCTGTGGCTATCGCATTTGTCAAGCGCCAGACACGGACACACACTGGTATCCGCCGACACAAGGCTCTGCTCCGCGCTCACGTCGCATCGCGACCAGTCCCAGATATGATAATGTAACATTAGCACTCAATACGCTTCGTTTTATATTTTTTGCACTACAGCGCCCTCTGTGACTTGAGCTACATCAGTCAGACACTGTGCTTTTATGTATCATCAAGTTTTATTAGAAATGCAATTGCGCAGTAGGTACTATGTTTCTGAGAAGTTCGGGAGTTCCATACATTTTTGCGCAAAACGAAACCGTTTATATTTATATATACTTGTATGTCTGACCGCCTCATTGGTCTAAAGTGCGACTGCTCGGCAATCGTTCCTAGGTTAGATCCAAGCAAAGAATTAAGTTTGTCTAACTTGAAATTCCCAATAGTAGCTCGCAATCTGAATTTTTGCTCGTTTTGTGACAATGGATTCACTCCCTATTCCGTAAGTCGTATAATATAACTCCAGAAATGTGGTAATACCTACTACACTTCTCTACCTATCCCTTCAAGAAAATACAGGTGTGATGTGTTATTACGTTATTTGTTTATCAATTGTCTAGATACCATAGCATACGCTCTACCTAGTTTGAGATTAAATTGTTGTGAGTGGAGAAAAAACATTGTACACTTAGTATTAATTTTAATTTAATCGACTGGCATCGTATTTTTCCAAAAGTATCTCTTTTAAAATTGATTTTTAATTAATTAATAATAATCAAAACACATCAAAGAAATTCTTGTTAATAACTTTGAAATATATATCGACAATATTTATGAATCTCTCTCGTGATTGAGCCCCTCAAAGGAATTCTAAATATTGCGTTAAATGGGAAGTTCATTTATACTTAGTTTAGAACTCGTAATGCTATCTGGATAGTCAACAATGCTTTAATTCTCGTCACACACCACAGGAATGTACAGCACACCGGGTTCGTGTCCGCGTGCTGGTTGTTTGAACCAGTGTTGGTGGTAATGAGCAAAAAATGATATCTGTACAACACGCAGAAATCAACTTCGCACTTGCTAGGAATGTGCTTCCCCTCCCGCCGTCTGACTCCGCCTACCAATGCCTATCGCTCTTGCCGTTGACGCATTCGTACTTCGCTATTAACTTATCTTAGCGAGGTACCTTGTTAACTTCAGCGAGGTATAATGTATGTTTATAGAGCGGTCGCGCTCTCAGCGAGCTCAGAGCGCTCTGGATGAGACATTAGTTCCATTAGCGTCACAACGCCAATAATTGCTCTAATAAATGATCGATCGCCGATATTGAAGTTCGCGTTTAATGAATACACCGTTTAGCTTTAGATGCTTGAGTGTGTTGTACGCTTTTTTATTTTGCATACCTGTGCGTAATTGTGGGTAAGAATGTACTGTACATTCTTCGCGTTCGCGTTTCGCGTTCCGAGATGACGATTTGTGTTCGTGCATAACATGACTTTTACAACTGGCTTTAAAGCATTATATGAAGTTATGATATTTATGGAATTGAGACATAAACATATTTTTTCTCATGTCAAGAATGTTGACCAGTTAGACATGTTTATTGGATACTACGAGTTTAATATAAAAAATGTCAGCACGTATTGTGCGTTTTTATTAAATTAAATTATTAATAACAGTAACAGTAGAATTTAATTAGTTGATTGATGTATATCAATTTATATGTGCACTTCACGAACATGGTATACTGTATACTGGACGTGGTTCTTTAATTTTCACGCTACATTTGAAATATTGACATAGAAGAATTTATGTGAAGGCTTCTTGGACAAGTAGATCATACAAAATGGACAATTTAGACTCTATTTCATTGACCTATCCAGTCATTCTCGTCCGTGTAGGCGTCAGTTTATCAGTTCGATGTTATCACAGTATCAAACTCGACACCTCGCCTACACGCGCTCACTGAGGCCCTCTCTCGAACCAGATTACCATACTACCACTAATATCGGCGTGACAATGTTTCTTGAAGCACATAATTTGATATCATAGATGATTGAATCGCAAGTAGAATTCTATTATGGGACGTAAACGTCACTAGTGAAACGTGGGAGTGTACTACACTCCTCTGCCTACCGTTGCAGAGAAATTCACGCGTGATATTATTTCTCATTTATATGAGAAGTTTATATTAGAAATTCTGTTTAATATCGAAAAGTACCTAATATTGCGGGGTTTTATTTAATTTTTTGTTCCTATTTCTAATTTTAAACTACTTATCACGTGCTTAGGCAGTTGTCAAAGGTTCGTATTGGCAGCTAAACGCTGTAATAATAAAGATAAGGGTCTTACCTGACGACATTGATCGTTATACTACAAGTCAACAGCGTACATTATTATATAATAAGTAAGCCGTTTATGTCGTACAAAGTCGCGCCGCGCCGGGCCCAATTGTACGAAATACCCAATGATAATACCATGCACTGACATACAACGATAAAAATACATATATACATTACAAAAAACTGAAAACAGTGCATACAATAGGCGGCCTTATCGCTCAAGTATCAATTTCTTCACGACAAACTGTCCATCGCAGGAAAACAGTTAAGAAAGAACGAAATCACAGCCTGCAAATAAGGCAATGAACACTATAGTAACGAGTATACAGAAAGGAAAAGTGACGTAAGAAAATGAAAGACGAAGAAATGACTTATGTGAGTGGAAATATTCCAAATATACTCAACGGAGTCTTTGTACCCACTACCTTGCGCGCTACTGTGTTATTATAATCAATTTTAGATAAATGGATTAGATTAGTACATAGTTATTATTTTTATTATATCACGTCGCATACCTTACAGGCTAGTTAGACATCATCCACTGCCAATTATCTCTGTCCTTAGATATCTAACATAAATATTTTAATGTAGGTATATATAGAGACGTCATGATAAATACATTAATACATGTTTTACTTAAATTGTGGTACACACACAGTAAAAATACGAGTACTATGTAACACAGGGGCACACAAAAATATATTTAAACATTAGTCATACTGACATAAGAACATATAAAATATTACCTACCTATTCATGTATATTCAGTTCAAATAACATCACCAGAATGTGCCGGCCCTCTGCTGAACATAGACCTCCCCTAATGAGCTCTTTGCATTTTCATTGGGGGTGTTTGCCTTAAGATCAGATGCTATAAGATCTATGTTCTTGAATAATCTATGTTCATACTGTAAGCGTTATAGAAATCTTATCTATACAGCTGGTATGGAAAAATGTAACATCACGCCTGTAATCCCCGAAGGGGTAGGCAGAGTATTGCCGTACAC